>JAUTBS010161852.1:0-12169 GCA_032361285.1 Aequorea victoria | reverse complement strand
TTAGAACTTAACTTTAGTTCTTTCCTATTTTCTTCTTCCTTTTTCCTTTTCTTCTTTCTTTCTTCTATTCATTCTTCTTTCTTTCTCCTTATTCTTCTTCTTCTTCTTCCTCTTATTCTTCTCCTCCTTCCCACTAAAATCTTAGAGAGAGAGAGAGTGAAGTGGAGAAAATGTTTAAAGTGTTGGGAGAAGGGGTCCTATTTATAGGCAAGGCTTAGAGGTGAAAAGTCCATTTTACCCTTCATTTAGTTCCATAACAACTCCCAATTCTAATCTTGTTCTTCCAATTTGGTTTCAAACAAACTAAATCTTCGTCTCTAAGTCTTCTAATTCCTTGTTTGGATTCAATAATCCATTTTTCTTAGGCCATAAGGCCCTGTTTGATTTAATGGAGAACACATTCCCTAATTTTATGATACTTCACAAGACTTTTTTCTTTTTCTTTTATTCTAATTCTAATTATGTCACATCACATCTTCTCTCATCCCATCATTCTGCCATGTGTTTACACTATTTCTTGAAAACTTTTTGAGACCTTATGAGGGCAAGAAGTCTATTCTTCCAAGCAACCATCATTTCCATCTTTTTTGCTTACTTTTTCTTTTTCTTTTTCTTTTTCCATTAAAGTTGTCACATCACCCTTCTCTCATCAAGGGGGAATTCGGCCAAATCTCTCTAGGAGCTTCTAGAAGCTTTATTTTATTATTTATTTAATTAATTAATGTGTTTAAAATTAACTTTGGGCCCAAATTAACTTCATTTGGGTCAAATTTCAAGTTTTGGGCCTAACTTTGGTCTGGACTTGTAATTAAATCAATTGGGCCATAAATAAACTAATTGGGCTCAAATAATTATTTATATTAGATCCCCATAATGTTTGGCCCAAAAACCTAATTAAATTTCACTATTTGGCTCCTCCAAGGTTGGGCCTCATTTAGGCCTTCTATAACTTTCCTTCTTTTGAACTCTCAAATTGAGATCTTTCGTTTATAATTTATTGGACCCTTATATTTGGGCTTAACCTCTTTCTATACCCAAATTTTTATTTAATGTTTTGGGCTTTTGAAGTTCCTAGGCCTTACTTTGTCCCGTTTCGGTTTTCTGCGCGTTTTTCGCCTTTCGTCGGACTTTCCAACTTGAATGTTTTAAAACCTCTTTGATCAAAATTTATTTGAACTCTTTTTATCCCTTTAATCTTTCTAGGTTTATCCTATTTTATTTTCCATGCATTCATCCCTTTGTTCATAGGGTTCGAATGTCATTCCCTAAGGCGTAACGCCATTATTCTCAGTTTAGTGCTTAAGATTTGTGTTGTGAAAAGTGAGGTGTCACAATATCCTCCACTTATAGAAATTTCATCCCAAAATTTCACTTACTGGGTGTAAAATGATGTGGATGCTTTCCCCTCATGTGTTCCTCCATTTTTCTAGGCTTTCGCATCGGTACACTTCCTACTGATGTTGTCGCCGGATTCCCTTTTTGACAATCTTCTCGAATATGGCCCTGTTGCCCGCAATTATAGCATCTGACATTTGATCTAGTAGTTGACCCCGTACAGTCTCTCGACATGTGCCCATACTCGCCGCGTGTCCATCATTGTTTAGGTCCATTTTGACAGTTAGTCGTTCCTTTATCTTGTGTATTGTTTCTCGGAGCGAATCCTCCATGGGTATTTTCGGTCAAAGTCTGCATCTTGTTAGGGGGTGGTATAAAAGGAATCTCTACAGTTTGTGAACCTTAAACAACTTTAGGCTTTTGAGATTTTGTCTCTCCGTGTGTCTTTGTGTTGAAGCGAGTCTTCTTGAAAGTCTCCCGTCTTTCCCTACCTTTCAGTACATCCTTTTCGGCTCTCCTAGCAACGTCTACTAACTCCGCATATGTTCCAAAGTTCTGGGTGGAAAACTTCAAACGGATGAGGTAATCCAAATCACTTCGGAACCTTTTACTCTTCTTAGTCTTGGTTGCTACCATAGATGGTGCAAAATGTGACAAGCCTGCGAACTGTACTTCGTACTGGCTCACGGTTCTCTCGTTCTGCTTCAGCATGATGAACTCTTGTTTCTTCTCATGTCAATAGCTTTTAGGAAAATACTTCTGATCAAATTTCCTTTTGAATTGGTCCCACATTACTACTGGTGGTGCGACTCCTTCCACTGGTGTGCTTAGTAGTCTTGAAGTCGCTTCCCACCATTGGTGTGCCTCTTCGGTCAACATGAAGGTTGCCAGTAGAACCTTCTGTCGGTCATTCACAATCATGAGTTCAAAAAGTTGTTCGATCCTCTTGATCCAATTCTCGACTTCCACCTCGCCAAAATTTCCATTGAATGAGGGAGGGTCCAACTTCTGAAATTGAACATAGATTGTGTTGTTCATCCTAACTGGTGTACCAGGTGATCTCTCAAAATGTTGCGCTTATTGCTCCATCATGTGGGCCATAGCTTTGAACATTTTCATTACCGTCGGGTCATTCTGAATCTGAGGTTCCTATCGAACTTCAAGTTCCCCTTGTTCTTCGTGATGTTCTTCCTCCGCATGAACCAGGGCGTACGATTCTCCTTTACCATCCATGTCCTAAAACATAACCGAAACATGTCTTTAATCTACATGTTATGATTCTCTTCATCATAACTTAACGGGTTCATGAGTTCATTTTCACTGTTTGCTGATCACATCTTAGCATTCTCGCTTACAACACATTTTTCTGCATATACTTTGTTTCATGTTCTTAACAAGCTCTAGATTCATAATATAGCTTCTCGAACCCTTCATGTCCAAAAACTAATATTACTCATAGTGTACCTAATGCCCATCATCATTACTTGTTATAGTTACCACTTTACACTATTGTCTTTAACATGATCAAATCAATTAAGGGATATACTAGTGTATTTTCTAAATAATCCTTTCATCAATGCTATCATCCGTCTTATGATCGTGTGTACGCATTTCATCTCAAAGTCTACGTTAATTATCAAGATTCTACTACTCATAAGTTTTCTCATAAGATTTCATTTCTTACAACGTCGATTATCATCACCTCCTCTCGTAATTGGATCCCTCGATATCCCTCTTTATCATAAAATAAATAAAGGTGGTGACTCACAGTACTAACTCCTCACTTACTCTCAAAATCCTAGTCAAAATTCCTCATTCTACCTTTTTCCCGGCTCGATGCGAGATACTTCGCTCCAACTTTTCATCTCATCACAAAACTATAACATAGTACCAACACTTTTGGGAAGAATTCACTTAACAATCACGGGTGTAATCTAACACCATTCTAACAGAATCTTTTCTACGAACAGCAATGTAAACATACACTCCCTCAACCAACTCACATTTACCACGAAAAGAAAACCCAACAAATTCACTATGTAAGAATCATTTCTGGTCCATGTTCTACCTTTCTAGTCTTACGGCTAGGCCTATCTCCCCAATCTAATAAACTTACTTAAACTTTCAATTAGAACCAACGTTGTGCACCAACGCATTTTCCAATCAGATATCCAAGCTAGTTAACCAAACGTCCGAAGACAAGGGTATGATATCCCATGGTCCACTTTCCTAGGTTATACACAACCTATCATATTTTCACAAAAAGATTACACACGTACGTCTGGTGACGATTCTATCATCCCACAACCTACGACTCGTAACATCGGCGATGTGCCAGTCCATTGTGACCTCTAGACTCAAAATATTTCCAGAACCGACTCAACCTAAGGTCTAATACCAAGTTGTCCAGCCCCACCCCGAGCACCGGGCACGAGACCTGATGATGGGTACACAACCCGCCCTTCTTAATAACATTCATCCATTAGAAACTTCACATTGCTTCATTCATACATTTCATAAAGGATTTTCATACATGGGCCCAACCGACATCCCGATAGTTTACACAAGAGGACTCACAACCCCATCAACATCATCATATTTCTTACAAGCCAAAGAGGGAAAAACAAAAAAAGGGGGTTTTACACCCTAACTTCCCTACAACCTTTCCAAAAAGAACCTAAGACCACAGTGGACCACACCGGACATAGCCCTCACGTCAAAACCTTCCAAAAACATCAATCTGTGTGGAGGTGAGCTATAATCCACGTGCTCACCAATCATTAGCAATAGCATTATAAATGGCGGAAAATATTTCATCACTTTGAAAGCAATGTAACTTTTCACAAAACATAACTTTTCTCATAAAAGGTTTCAAGTTGTCAATTTTTCACAAATCACCACATAGAAGAGGGTTTTTCAAGATTTAATCCATTTTCGATCGTTCTTTACTCTCCATCTTCATTTCGTTATTTTTCATAGGAAAACGTTGTTCATCACCTTTCCGTCCATTATCTTTTAAAATAAAAACTTCATCTTATCGTCGTTCACCTCTTAGTGGGGGAATTTCTATAACCATAACATCATCACCTCTCAGTGGAGAATTTTCCAACAATCACCTCTCAACAGAGAACTTGCAATATCATTTTCGTTTATTCACTTAGTAGTGATAATTACGTCTTTCCATTTCACAAATCCACTTAGTAGTGGTAAGTAATTATCCATTTATTGATCATATTTTCTCATAAGGCCTTGGGTTGTATTAACCTCCCAATTAGGAGTTGTTACAGTATTGTGACTGTGAATGTCCCGCCTACTCAGTGGACAGGGCTAAGGACCATTCCCCGGGTCACCTCAACAATGCTCAGTGCTAGAGCTAGGACATATATCCACATAAGGTCCGATGTGCAATATATCCACATAGGGTCTGATGTACGATATATCCACATAATAATATATATAATATATCATGGCGTATATCCATACAGGGTTCGATATGCAATATACCAACCACATGGCACACACCATGTAATATCAAGGCTAATAGGATACACATATCATATCCATTAATCATTCATCCCACTTTTATTTATGTTCTCCATTATAGGTTCATAGGTCATTTTCTCATAATACTTTCATAACCTTTATAAGTTAGTTTTCTTTTTTGCATCAATTAATCTCATCTTTCACTGTACTCATATTATCATAGTTCTCATGTTCTACTACGTTCTCACGGATCATTTCACAAAGATATTGTGTTCTAGCTTCAAAACAGGTTCGGGGATCATTTCATAAAATACGAGTTCGCAAACATAGCTTTTTTTCACAAGTAAAACAACCATTCATTTTCTCACATCATAAATCTTGAAAGCATAAGTAATTTAACCATTCACACATCCATAATACCAAGATAATGATAAGAACACCCACCTCAAAAATGAGTGCTCCTCCTTGAGCCACGTCCTCCGGTTCACTCTGGAACTCCGGTTCCTAACACATAAAATGGATAAGAACTTAACTACGTGAACTAAAGTGACACATGCATGTTCATATGGTTATGTAAGTGGGATATATTTCTTCTTAAGTATATCCTTATTAATCATTCTTGGTACCCTCATAGTCTCCAAAGATCTCTAACTTAGGTTTAGGTACTTAGGTTTGCTTAAAGCCTTCATAAACCATATTTTTCTCATTTCCAGATTCTACCTCAGAGATTCAAAAATACTTTAAAAATACCAAACTTCACTGGACAATTCTATAAACTTATAAAGACCTAGACTATTCTGTTATCTAAACTTTACATGAAAAAACCGAGGACTTGTTGGGACCATAAAGGTGCTTAAAAATTCATACCACAGAATCGGTCGAAAAAGGAGCCTATTTCGTAGAATCCAAATATCTTGAAATATACCCAATCAAAATGAGTTTTGTAAATTGGCAGTCAAACGAGAGCCATAGATCGTTCTTTGGATATGTGGCTCATCTCAAGGGGATGGTTCTAGAATAATCTATAAGGGTTCAAACTTGGCTGTTTTGCTGTCGCTCTATCACAGAAACTTCAAAAATGGCATAGGAGTTTAAAAATACATTTTTGGGTTCCACGAAAAAACATACACACTCAAGACATCCCAATAAGGTTCTGTGTGAAATATATCTTGATTTGGGGAGTGTTTGTCGCACATGAAAATTCTTGAGTTACTAAAAAACAACACTGTTTTGAGAATTCTTTCGTAATAGCAAACAAACATTAACTTCTCCTTTTTTTAGAATATCAAAGGCATGTCCAACCACATCTTATCAACACTATATGTTCATCATAAGGTACCCATCTTTTATTACATTATTTCTCCTTTGTCTTTGGCCATTAAAAATTTTCCCTAGAACAAGGTTCTACACTTTCCTTTCTTGTTTCCTTGGTTCATTTCCATTCTTGTTCTTGCTTCATTTATCTTAGAGAGGGTTTGAGATGTGAAGATATTCTTAAGTAAGAGATAGAGATTTTTGAATATTACTTACTTGATGATCTTTCTTGTTCCAAGAACTTAGGACTTAGCTTTTGGGTTCTTTTCCTCTTTTCCTCCTTCTTCTTCTTTTTTTTTTTTTTTTCTTCTTCTTCTTTCTTCTTCTTCTTTCTTCTTCTTTTCTTTTCCTTCTCTTCTTCTCTCTTCTACTTTTCTTTACATTCCCTTCTTCTCCTCCTCTTAACCAAAATTTATAGAGAGAGTGAGATGGAGAAAATGTTTTAAAGTGTTGGAGAAAGGGTCCTATTTATAGGCAAGAGATTTGGGGTGAAAACTCCATTTTACCCTTCATTTAGTTTACATCGAACTTCTAATTCAATTATTGTTCTTCCAATTTGATTTCAATCCAACTAAATCTTTGGCTCCAAGACTTCTAATATCTTATTTGGATTCAATAATCTATTTTCCTTAGGTCATAAGGTCTTATTTGGTTTAATGGGGAACAAGTTCCCTAGAATTAAGGTACTTGACAAAACTTTTTAATTTCTTTTATTTTCATTCTAATTATGTCACACAAATCCTCTCCTCTCATTATTCTCCCATGTGTGCTTACATTATTCTTTAAAGACTATTTGGCTTTTGATGAGGTAAGAAACTTATTCTTTCAAACAACTATCATTTCCATCTTTTCTTTTCTTTTTCCTTATCTTTTTTTGTTTTTCATAAAATATCACATCAACCTTCTCCCCTCAATGGAGATTTTGGCCAGAGATTCTATAAGCTTAAAAAAAAATTTATTTTATTTTTATTTTAATTATTTATGATAATTAGAATTGGTTTTGGACCAATTATTCAAATTTTGGGCCAAATTTAATATTTTAGGCCTAACTTTGGTTTGGGTTTATAATTAAATCAATTGCACCATAAATAAACTAATTAGGCTCAAATAATTATTTATATTGGGCCCCCATGATATTTGGCCGAAAACACTAATTAAATTTACCTATTGGCCTTCTCAAAATTTGGGCCTCATTTAAGCCTTCCATAACTTTCCTTCTTTTGAACTCTCAATTGAGTTATTTGGTTTTATGATTTTGTTGGGCCCTTATAGTTGGGCTTTGTCACACCCCAACTCGGGAGCTGTGACCGGCCATGGATCATAGGTCTTGGCCCAAAGAACCAAGAAAGCCTAATTATAAGATGTGTTGAGTAAACGTAAAAGATGAATTAATTTGTACGGAAATAGAAATTAACTTGTGAAAGTTATGAAAAGTTTTACGGAAGATCTATGAACATTATGTTGGAAAACTTAAATAAAAGTTTGGATAAAGAGATGCAAGACTAGTGGGAGGGTGATAGGATTGAGACGGTGGCCGGTAGAATGAGGAGGCACTAGAAGAAGAGGATATTATGGAGAAGCTACGTCCTTTTGATTGAGTAAACTCAGGACACGTATGCTTCAAATGATCTTTCTGGTGACAAAAGCTGCACTCGTCCATAGCAACACTGGGTTTTGGCTTTCTCGTAATTTGAAGAAGCTATGGAGGAGTAGGTAGTAGCGGGGGTTGAACAGACGAGGTGACAAAGACTGCCTGAGGAGGGGTGGTTATTTGTGCAACTTTGAACCTAGTTTCTTCAGTAATAAGTTCACGAACTGCACCATCAACGAAAGGCAAGGGCGATCGATGTAAAATAGCTCCAACGGGGTCCAAAGAATATTCTGGAAAGGGAGACGGCAAGTGAGGGCGTCGAGAGTATATCTGTAGAGGGGTGAGTAGGGGAGCGGGGATAACAAGAGGGTCAACCACCGAAGGAGGGTCAAATGAGAACTGGACAAGCACTCGGTGGTGGAGGACAGGGAACAAAATCCTACAAAACAGAGTTAGGGCAATGAAAGGGAACAGATTAACCAAAAAAAATATGATTTATCACCGATATCCTACAAAATCCTACAAAACATGTAACGAGATACAAGATCATAACACCGATATCCTTTAGACAAAGTAGAGTAACCAAAAAAATATAGCGAACAGATTTATCACCTAATTTCGAACGAGTTGGACGACGACTTTAGACAAAGTAAGTACACCCAAACACACGAGGCATAAGAGGAAATAAAATATGATCAGGCTGAAGAACCTGAAGAGGAGCTAAACCATGCAAAATCCGACTAAGAGTGCGGTTAATGAGGTAAATCGCAGTAAGGACAGACATATGCCAATAGGACTTAGGAACATGCATGCCACACAGAAGGCAACGAACAATAGACATGATATGTCAGTTTTTCTGTTCGGCAACACCATTTTGTTCAGAAGTGTACGAACATGTGAGCTGTTGCAGTATACCCTACTGAGTAAGAGTGGAACGAAAAGCTTCAAAAACATACTCTCCACCATTATTAGATCGGATCTGGCGAACAACAGTATTAAATTAGGTTTTGACCATTTGAAGAAACTGAATAAAAAGAGGTAACACATCAGATTTGTTTTTTAATAAGTATACTCATGTGCATCGAGAATGATCGTCAATAAATGTCACATAATAACGATGACCGGAGAGAGCAGTAATTGGAGAGGGGCCCCAGACATCCGAATGAATAAGATCAAAAGCACAGCTTCTCCTCAAGCAGTAAGATTTTTACCATTCAATAATACACTAGTAATACGATGAGCAAGTGCATGTTGAGAGAAAAAAATCTGATTGGGGTTAAGAACATTTTTGTCACTTAACTCAGTCATAGTGTATCACAGCTACCCAAAAAAACTCAAATAATAATACCAAAAATCATCGATAATCCAAAAATATAAAAAAATTATGCTTACCTCATCAATATTTTAAGTCAAAGGATCATAGTAACCATATGCACTACTGTGATCAAAATAACAAGTGAGTTACCATCGTTTAGAACTGTGAGTTACCAAATATGTTCTCATCATTTAGAACCACCCGATCAAAAAAATGTTTCGGCTCAATGCGGGCGAGGAAGTGAAGAACAACAATAACGGAGAGAGTAAACGGAGAGAGTAACCGGAGATTCGAATGCCATTACTGTCGGAGAAACTTTCCGACATCTCAAGCCGTAGGAGGTCACCAAAATGCGCACAAGAGAGAGAGCCAGAAAGCTAAACGTGCGCATCTCCAGTTGGCGATGCTTCACGGTGCCCTCTCCGACGCTCACGTCTACAGCTTCATGAGCTACGGTATTGGCTCGCCGGCGGCGGCGAGGGTCAACAGATCGGGGGTGGCAACTCAGATCTCCGAGGTCGATCATAAGCTTCGGCTATAAAAATAAACTTAATCGCAGAAGATGTCGATCATCCTCAGACTTAATCGCGGAAGACGACTCCTCAGAGTGAAGATGCTTCGGCTATCATTCCTCGGGTAAGCATGACTCCTAACCGAGGTTTGGTGACACCCCTGGGTGGTCGCGAGGTCTGGGCGACGCCTCCTGAGCAAGGTTTTAAATATCGTCTGTTACGTATCGTATCGGGATTTTAGACCTCCAATGCTGATATTCACCAATATATCGGCCGATACTGTCCGATATGACTCGATACATAGCCGTATCACGGATACCAATACGGATACCAATACTGCAATTTAGAACCCTGAGACTGGGTGGTTGCATGTTTTGTGTGACACCCCCTTTGGCAGTCGCAAGGTCTGGACGACCATTCCCTAGTTGATTGTTCAACTCGATTGAACCAGAGATGGGGTTGGATGATGGCGCAAGAGGGATGACAGTGATGGGTTTTTTCTAGAGGCTCTGATACTAAAAAGAAAGTTATATTATTATTATCCACTGATAAGAGAGATAACATTACTATATATACAAATCATAATATGATTACAAAGGAAAGAAGAATATAAGGAAAGATTATTCAAAGGAAAGAATCAATAATCAAGGGAAGAAATAAAGTAATAAATCTTCACAGATATTGTTTCCAACACACGGAGGGGTTCAAACTGGTCGCGAAGTGCCATAAGAAATTGTATCAGTCTTTGCTTCTCGCGATACAACACATAACTGGTAATCAATTGTAAGTCCGGTGGTTTCATAAGAGCCAACTGATCCTAATACAATGTCATCTCGTTATAGAAATCCTGAATTGACTTGTCACGTTGTGTTGCGCTTCAAATAGACATCTCCAATTTATATTGTTTAGCAAAGTTGGACTCAACATACATTTCTTTCAAATAGTCCCACACATTTTTGACTTGTCATACTTGGAAAAATTCATATTGATACTCGGTTCCAAGGAATTGTGTAACCAAGTAAGAACCTGATCGTTTTTCATGTCCTACTGTGCAAGAGATTGTTTATATTTGTCTGCCTGAGGATCTGAAGGTTTGACTGCAGAACCGGTCACATAGCTCCACTTTCCTTTACCAAGTAAAATTCTTTTTATGACATTGGACAAATAAGAATAATTATTTCCATTCAGTCTGATGCTGATAGCCTGTGATTTATCGTTTGACATGATAGAAACAATCCAAATATTCAACTCAAAACAATCAAAATATTCAATTCAAATATCCAAACAAACCTCAATAATAACTCAATAATCAGTGGCCACAGCGATCAAAGATAGAGGACGAAGAACCACAGTAGCCACAGTAATCGAAGGTAGAGAACGAAAAACAACAGATGGAAGTGTCAGAGGAGGAGCAAAGCGCCACAGATCGCGAAGGACCAGAGGATGAATGGACTAGAGTTCGAAGGTAAGAGTCTGTGACGGCGATGGCGAGGCGAAGGGTTTCGACGGCAAAGACAAAGATCTATGCCGGCGATAAGATGGGGAAGGATTGCGACAGCGAAGATGAAGAGCTGCGACGACAAAGATGAAGAGCTGCGACGACAAAGATGAAGAGCTGCGACGGCGATGGCAAGGACCTGCGATGGCGACGATAACGGTGATATGTGCCAGCGATGCGATGGAGAAGGATTGCGACGACGAAGATGAAGAGCTGAGATGGCACTGGCTATGGCGATGGCTATGGCGATGGCTATGGCGATGGCAAGGGCCTACGATAGCGGAGACCTGCGATGACGGCGATTAGGGTTTCCGACGATGGCTGCTTAGTGTTTAAGCTCTGATACCATATTAGAATAATTAAGAAGGAAGAAATTACATTATTATTCCAATCAATTATACAAGTACAAGGATAAAATATAATTATATAAGTTAACCCTAGAAACCAAAAAAGGAAGAAAAATATCAAAAAATATATAAATATAGAAATACATATAGATTATCATTCTCACATCAGATTCATCTAATTCTCATATCACGAACACTGAGACACAGAAAAATATTCATATTCCTTAATATATTTCTTTTATTTTTTAGGATAAATGGTGTATACAAAGGTTACCTTAAGCATTTCATGCATAATATCAAGAGTTTATACATAATTTTATAGTAAACTTAAATTACTAAACATGTTTTCTAGGTGAATATCCAAGTAAAAATATCGGACACATATCCCATACTATTATTTGAGTGTCGAGTGTCCGACACAAGTACTTCATACATTTTGAAGAATCCATGTAACATAGATGATCGGACATTGGGTGAAGTTGAACACATGGTGAACCTCAGCCCTCTCAAGAGGTGCATTAAGCTAACAATATGCTAAAAGATAACAATTGCACATGATTTAGTCAATTAAAATCCATAAAACTATGTGGGACAAACAGCCCATAACATCTCAACAAAAGTATTCTAATCATCCAGTGATAAATTATTATTTATTCAAATGCAGAAGCAAAAAAATGTATGTCCTAAGAGGTCTTATTCCTGGATCCCATGAAGCAACCGAGTCCATCAACAAGTTTCATCACTGGTTACCTGAAATGGTTGAGTACAACGTCA
>JAUTBS010161741.1:0-12171 GCA_032361285.1 Aequorea victoria | reverse complement strand
ACTTTATGTAGCAATATTGTGTCCTCAACAGGAGTGGACACAGAGAGACATACATCCAAAGGTTCTACCGTCACAAATAGACGATGCAAGAACTCACGTGAAGCAAAAGAATACATATAATCAGAATCTATAGGAGTTCTAGCAGGAACAGATGATATGATAATAGTACATTGCACCACAGATGGTGAAGCCTCTGCCTCCTCGCAGGCAAAGACACGTCCCTGAGTAACAAATGCAGAGGGCACTATGAGTCGACCCAAAGAAGTGGTGAGTCCACCCAAAGGCAAGGACCCACGACATAAGGCATGATAGGTGACTGTGAGTCGACCCAAAGGCATGGTGAGTTGACCCAAGGTAGAGTGAGCCAAGATGGCTCCTCTTCGGTCGACCAAAATAGGTAATGAGTTGACCCAAGGTGTGAGTGAGTTGACCCAAGGTAAGGCATAGGGTCATGGGTTGACTCAAATAGTCCATGAGTCGACCCCAGTAGCAGGCTGGTAAATAGCCGAGGGCTTGGCTTCATGAGTCTACTCACCCTCCATGTGAGTCGACTCACTGGCGATGGGACCAGTTTCCATGGGACATTTGGGGCTACTGAAGTAGTGCCAGGGGTACTCCCCTTATGCGTCCTCCGTAGTCGCATACCTAGAACTCACATTACGTCTCGGGCGAGCCATTTCACTGATGATCAATGTAGAACCATAACAAATATAAGACAAATGCTTAATCACTACAACAAGAACTCATAACATAGAACTCTTGGGATCTGGACCTCTACTAATGACATGATGCAATATATTTTTTTAACTTTTATTTTGATACTAAACTTGTCACACCCCAATTTAGGAAAGGTGATCGGCCATGGATATTGGGCCATAGCCCAATGAACTAAGAAAGCCTTAATCATACAATTAGCTAACAATATACTAAAAGATACCATATGCAATGGATTTAATCAATTAAAATCCATAATTAATCAATGTGGGATAATCAGTCCATAATCTCAACAATATATTGTCTCAACAACTCTTAATCATATAATAATGTAATCAACGCGGAAGCAAAATATATGTTTAAGAGGTCTTATTTCTGGATCCCACAAAACTACCGAGTCCATTATCTAGTCTCATCAGTGGTTACCTAAAATGTTTAATGAAAACATGCATAATAATATACAGTTCTAAAATAGGGGTTTCAAATAGTTTGTTCTTCCAACATAATCATGGTGAGAGATACATAGTATAATCAAAAGGACGTTAGTACAACCCATCTTTTTTTCTTTATCAAAAATATTTTAAAAATTTCCTCATGATCTCGATATCAAGATGAGTCACCAACATTTATCTCAAACTGGACATCAGAAGTGTCCACAACAATCTCAGGACATAAATATGTCAACAATATAATCAAGGTATCACATGCCAATAATATACCCAGGGCATCCTGTGCTAATAATGGTATAAAGATATAGTCATCAATATGTGTGGGAAACCATCAACAACAACCATAGGAACAACCTGGGTGTAAAATGCCAGTAAATATAATACTCGGGGCAATCTCGGCCCGTTGAATCCAACATCGAACATAGAGTCACCACAAGGTGGTGCCTGGACCTTTTTCCTAAGATGATCCAATTTAGGTCACCGAAAATCCCAGGCTATCTTTTAAATCATTGAACAACTAGGGTCACCTCAGTCTCCAGGTTGGGTCTATTCCCTAGTTGGTCAGAGTCACCTCCGTAGAGGCCTATTTCCTAGACTTTCCACATGATTCCAAAAGAAGTCACATGATCGCACCATAATAGATAAAAAGGTAAAATATTTGTTCCATACTTTTCAAAAGAGAAAACTATAACAGTATCATAAACGAATTTAAAACATATCTAAAATAATTTGGGAATACAGGGATTTGATTGAAAGTACATAGCATTATAATTCACTCACCTGATATCCAATACAAGCAAAATGTGCAACAATAATGTAGGAATTCACGTCATCCTGATTTATTCAATACATAGATCATAATCAATAACTAAAGCTATTTAAACCATTTATAGCTACTAAACAGAACCTCCCCCATTTATGAGTTTTAAAGTTTATTTGAAGTGTTAAATTAATCCTTAATTGATTTATTTTATCATTTAAGCTGATGCCCAAACAGAGTCTGAGTTTTAGAATTAAAACAGAAAGGATTTTATGATTTTTTAGTATTGTGAGTCGACCCAAAGGGTCAGTGAGTCAACACAAGAGTCACAGGCGACCATGAGTCGACACAGCAAGGTCATGTGTCGACTCAAAGGCAACAGGTCTCGGTATATGGGATAATAGGCGACTGTGAGTTGACTCAAAGGACTTGTGAGTCGACCCAAGTCCAACAGATAATCATGAGTCGACACAAGAGAGGCTGTGTGTCGACTCAAGGCAGTAAGTCTCGGTAACAAGTGACTGTAAATCGACCCAAAGGCAACATGAGTTGACCCAAGGCAGAGTGAGCCGAGACAACTCCTCTTCAGTCGACCAAAACATGAATGAGTCAACTCACAGGAGGAGTGAGTCGACCCAAGTCCTACAGGTGATGCATGAGTCGACTCAAGGAATTCATGTGTCGACCTAAGGAGGTCTAGCAGTGGTCATGAGTCAACTCAAAGTACTCATGAGTCGACCTAAACCAAGGCCTGAAAAACAACTGAGGCCTTACCATTATGAGTCGACGCAACATCCGCGTGACTCGACCCACTGGCAGCAGAACTCAGTTTTAAGGGACGTGAGTCGACTCAACCACAAGGTGAGTCGACCTAAAGTTTTGCACAAGAGATTTCAATGGCTGAAATCTCTGTAATCTAGGGTTCTTTTATTGTTTAATTCAACCATATTGTTTATATTGATTTTTTCTTAGACCCGAATGATATAAATACATATATATAGCCTTTTATATGACATATATATATATATATATTTATACATGATTTTCTCTTATATATATCTCTATTTTATATATATATATATATCACTGTTATATATTTTATATCATTATATATATCAATATATACATCTCTAAATTTGTTACCTTTCATATGTGAATGTGATATTTTCATGTATTTATATACGTTGGAATCATTAGAAGATTAACCCTTAACCTGTAGATTAATAACTACATAACGGTGTAATATATACATACATATATTTATCTGTTATTAAAATAGAAAAAAAGAGGGTGTGAGGAGAACTAACCAGAGGTAGAAAAGAGATAACGGATGACGATGAGGGCACTGGTGGGGGTGGCGACGTCGGTGATAGTGATGGTGTTTGGTGGTGCTCGCTCGGTGGCGGCAGCGGTGGCGCTGTGGCAGCGGCGTTGGGAGAGGGAGAGCAACTGAGAGAGAAGAGATCGCAGAGAGAGGAAACCGAGAGAGATGGGTTTTCTGGGGGAGGATCCCATTTTTAAATAGGATTGCCAACAATTCCAGGAATCATATCCCGTGATTTTCTCCCAAGGATTCTATCTTCCTATTTTAAAACTTGTCTTGTTATTCTTGCCAACCAACGATTCTATGTTATTCAACAGAGAATCTTTTTATTTTATTTTTTGATTTTCTCTCATCTTTTCCTTATATAATTATTAATAACATAATTAATTTATCATTTATTATTTTAAAAGTTTCAGAATATGAATTTAATTAATTAAATTTTTAATTAGTTAGTTATTTTAATTTAATTATTTATTTTAAATTTTATATTTTTATTATCTAAAATTCTCGAATTTTACAAAAGTAATAAACAAATAAAAAAAATCTCAAGACAACTCATAGATCATGAAATGATGAAAAAGAAGAAAAAATATGAAAAGATAAAATAAAGTATATTGTCAAGTCTAGGCACATGACACACACAAGGTGTCAAGCCCCGCCCCAAGCATTGGGTACGGAATCTAAGGAATGTACACATCCATGCATCATTCTTAAATTTACACAATCAAAGCCTACATTGCTTCATACATTCCATGAATGGTTTTATACGAGGGTCCAACCAAACATTCTGATAATACAACACGAGATCATAACAACCTCATCTACAACATTATATTTAATTACATGCCAAAGAGAAGACAAAAAGGGATCTGAACCCTAATTTTTCGACGCCTTTTCCCATAACCTAAGATTACAGTGGATTGAACCAAACTCAACCCTATGTCGAAAACCTGCCTAAAATTACAAGATTCACATACTCACCAATCACTACCAATAGCATTATAAATTACACAATAGGAAAAAATAGTTCATCACTTGAAAAATACGATAACATTTCACAATGAAAAAGCTTACAACATAAAAGATTTCAACTTTCAGCTTTCTGCAAATTCTCTTTTAAGAGAGGGTTTTCCCAACATCATTTATCTTTGAAAGAGATGTACGATGATTTCATCATTTCATCCATAAAATCATATCATATCCAAGGGTTGTATTAACCTCCCAACCAGGAGTTGTTGCAGTACTGAATCCCCGAATATTTTGCCTACTTAGTGGACATGGCTAAGGATAATTTGTCTGGCCACTTAACAATACCCAATGGTAGAACTAACTCATCATATATCATTATACTAGGACATATATTCACGTATTATCGAGTGTGCGATATATTTCTTATATTATAACGTGACATATACTCACACATTATCGGGTGTGCGATATATCCACCACATGACACTCACCATATAATATCAAGGCTATCATAAAAAAATGTATTATGTTCTTTAATGAAACACCCAAACTTACATTTAAAATCCAAGACATGCTCATAAATCATTTCATAAAACAAGAGTTCGCAACCATAACTTTCTTTCGTAAGCCAAAACACCATCATTTCCTTTAAGCGTAAAGCATGATAACATAAATAATTTAATCATTCATACATTCATAATAAAAAATTAGTGATAAAATGAAACCCACCTTAAAATGTGCTCTCCCTTGAGCCACTTTTTCCGGTTCGCTCCGGTCCTCCGGTTTCTAGCACACGAATACGATCGAAACTTAACTGCGTGAACTAAGGTAACTCATGCATGCTTGTGGGGGTATTAGAGTGAGATGTTTTTCTTCTTAAATATATAATCTTTTAATCACTCTTAGTACCCTTATAGTTTCCAAGATCCCTAACTTCTGTTTAGGTAGATAGATTTGTATAAAACCTTCTTAAAACTTATTTCTCAGCATTTTCAAATTTTGTCCATCTCATTGTAAATTCATTTAAAAATACCAAATCATCATTAAAAGTTCTGAAGAAATTACAGAGAATATATTAGGATGTCGTATAGGTTTTGCATGAAGAAATCAAACCCCAAAGCCATCAGAACAGGCTCTTAAAAATTGTAGGAGCCAGAATGTACAAAAATGGACCTCTTTGGGAGAATTCGCTTTCCTCAAAATTCATCCAACGAAAATGAGTTTATAAATTTTGGGTGAAACTAGATCCATAGTCCTTTCTTTCCATACATGGTTCATCTCTAGGGGATATTTCTGAAATTTACTAAAATTCCTCAAAGTGATCTATTTTTCTACAATTCCAACGCAAAATGTTCAAAAATGATATAAGAATTCTAAAATATATGTTTGGGTCTAACCAAAATTCATACATGGTCATAACAATCCAAAATAACACTTTTCAAAACTAATTTTTATTTATGGTATGTTTGGGTACCATGGAAAATTCAAGATGAGCCTTTAAGTCACTGTTCTTCAATTTTTCATGAGATTTTTTACTTTCATCTTCTTTCTACCCTCTTACCCATGAAATAATTATTCTTACTTGACATATGATTCTTTTACATGCAATATTCATCATTTTACTCATGTTCTTCATAGGTATCATAATTTAGTTCATCCAAGTTTACAAATCAAGAAGGTCTTCTTCCTTCTTGAGCTAGGGTTTGTGTATGGGTTCCATTCCTTGACCTATTTTATTTTTTATTTGATAAGAGATGAGATGTGTGAGATGATTTATATTCTTAAAAGTAAGATTGGAAGACACTTACTTGATGATCCTTTGATGAAAGGTTGGAGGTCTTAGCTTCAAGTTTCCTCCTTTTTTTCTCTCATTTCTTCCTTTCCTTTCTTTATTTCCTTCCTTCCTTCTTCTCCTTCTTCTCTTTCTCTCTTATCCTTTCTTCCTCTCCATTGAATCTTTCTAAGTGTGGGAGCTTTGTGCGTGGAAAATGAATTCATGTGGGAGAATGGCCCTATTTATAGCAAAATGTTTGAGCGTAAAAAGATCAAACTATCATTCATTTAGTTAGGATTCAACCATGGTTTGGATTTAGTTTGGTTGGATGAGAATTGGATAGTATGTTTTCTTGGAGCCCAAGATTGCTTAGGGCTTGCTTGAAAAAGAAAATAGAGAAAAAAACCAACCTGATGTCATGTCAAGTACTTCATGTCTTTTCCATTTTTTCTTTCTTTTTTCTTTTTCTTTAATCACAAAAAAATGTCACATCACTCCTCCCACGTGGGAGAAGCAGGCCACCCTAATATATATATATATATATAATTTTTATTTTTATTTTATTTTATTTTAATAATTCAAGAGGATAAAATTTATTTTTGACCCAAATTAATTCATTTGGGTCAAATTACATTTTTTGGGCCATTTGTCAGTTTGTGCTTAAAATTTAATTCATTGGGTAACTAATAAAAGAACCGGTCTCAATTATTTATATATATTGGGTTATTAATATATTTAGCCCAAATTCCTAATTAATCACCTCTTTGGTTTTAGTTAGTCTTAGGCCTTAATCTAACCTTTTCATGGGTTACTACTATTGAGTCTCTAATTTAGTCCTTTGATTTAATTAAGCTCTTATTAGTTGGACTTACATCTTTTCTCTACTCAATCTCTTATTTAAAATTTTGAGTTTTAGGTGGCTCTAGGCTTTACTTGAACCTATTTCAATATTCTTTGTTGTTGAGTCTTTCGGAGGACTTCCAACTTGAACTTTTAAAAATTCTCCTTCTAAGTTCTTTGGATCCTTTTCATCTTACCCACCTCTCTAGGTTTATCCTTCTTCATGTTTCAAGCATTTATTCTTTTGATAACAGAGTTTGAATGCCACTCGCCAAAGCTTAAATTTTTTGTTAAATATTTAGTGCTTAAAGATTGTGTCGTGAAAGGTGAGGTGTCACATAAGGCATGCTCATGCCCCCACCATGCCCATGTCTTGACACACAAAGACAAGGCAATCTTGGCCCATGGCACTTGGGTCAAGCATTTCATCAAACAACTTGTGTGCATCTCTCAAAGATCACCCAAATCTAGATTGCTAGGCATGAATCATGGTCCAAATCCAACACAAAATCACAAGAATAGGGTGGGAAGATGAAGATTAACAATTTTTATTAAAAACCCTCAAGATTAGAACCGTGGATTCTATGATTTTTCAAAATCAAAGCCTAGGTTTCATGTTCTTAAAAAATGACAACAATAGGAGAAATGGAGAAGAAAACTCACCAATCCCGGGTATACTCGGCTAGAGACGTGACCTTGAGCATTCTTTAGCATGAAACCATCCAAAAATTCATCGAAGAACACGAATGTGTGAGGATTTGAGAGGAATTGGTGGGAATAGTCACCACGGAGTTCTTTATCCCTTTTCATGGTGGATGAATATGGGAACAAATGAAAAATGATTAAAATCTAAGAAAATGAGTGTTTCAATTCAAGTTTTTGAAATTCAAATCAAGAAAATCAAGAATCTCAAATTTCTAGAGAGAGAAGAAGCAAAGGAGAACAAGAAAGAGCACTCAATCAATGTGGCTTGGCCTCTCCCATTAAAAGGAACCCGAGGGTTCCCCATTGTCAAACCGGCCTTCCTGGATGGGGTCCTAGGGTCGGACCGGCCCTTTGGGCTTGGCTCGATCTGCTTTGCTTCGACCCTAGCTCGAACTCGTTGATGAGATGTTTTGACGCAAACTTAGAATTAGAATGAGCTTTCAAATGAACAATTAAGACTTGACTTTGAGCACTAATCATGTCGATTTCAAAGAAAAATGAACAAAAGAGAAGTGATATCAGTGGTTCACTGATCATTCAGAGAATAAATCTAGAGAAAAGTGCTCGGAACGAGCCATTACCAAATTGGTCGAAAGGGAGGATCGTCCTAAATGACTGAGGTCGAGTAACGGCGTCATGGATGTCATTTCACCCTACCTGAGCTAAAAACTTCAAACTAAGAGAAAAGCTTAAAATGACCGAGGTCGAGTTACGCACGAGGCATCAAGGACGTAGTCGTGCTGTGGCTCGAATCCAGAACCTTCAAGAAGAAAGATATTTCAAATAACTGAGGTCGAGTTATATACCAGGCATCAAGGACGAAGTCCTACTATGCCATGAATCAAGTTTTTCAATGACCGTGGTCAAGTTACATACCCGGCATTGCGGACGAAGTCCTACTCTGCCCCCGATTCCAAAGAATTGATTAAAATTCCAAGAGACTGAAGTCGTGTGCTCTTATAAAGCCTTTCAAACCCAAAATGTGTGAGCGTGAAAAGTATGCATTCCATTTTGGCGCGAATGAGGTTGGGCTTCCATAAGATTCAAACAAAAAGGTTTTTCAAAGCCGGAATGTGCAGAGCATGGCGGGAGTGTCACCACATTACCGGAGCGCCTGAGGTCGTGGCTTGCGCAGTCTTTTAAACCCAGAATATGTGACTATCCCATTCTGGCGCGGCTGAGGTTGGGCAACCATAAGAGTCAAACAAAGAGATTTCTCAAAACCAAAATGTGCAGAGCGTGGCGGGTACGTCACCACATTACCGGAGCGATAGAGGTCGTGGCTTATGCAGTCTTTAAAACCCAAAATGTGTGAGTATTTCATTCTGGTGCGACTGAGGTCGGGTTGTCATAAGAGTCAAACAAAGAGTTTTTCCAAAGCCAGAATGTGCAGAGCCTGGTGAGTGCGTCACCACATTACCATAGCGGCTGAGGTTGTGACTTACGCAGTCTTTCAAACCCAGAATGTGTGAGAATCTCATTTTGGTGCGACTAAGGTCGCGCTGCCGTAAGAGTCAAACAATGAAGTCTTTTAAAACAAAAATATGATGAAAGTGGCGGGTATGCCACCACAATCCGGTGTGACTGAGGTTGGGCTTTTAGAGGTTTTCTAAAGTCAAAATGTGGAGAATGTGGCAGGTGCGTCATGACATTACTAGAGCGACTGAGGTCTTGTGACGAGACTTGAATGGCAGTGGAACTGCTTACACATGAATGGTGGTAGAACTATTAAAGTCTGAGGACTTTAAATGGCAGTAGAACTGCTACATGTTCAAATGGTGGTAGAACCACTAATATTTATCATGCTTTAGAGAATTTTCAAATGTACAGAACGTGACGGGTGCGTCACCACATTACCAGAGCGACTGCATTCGTGGAACGCAACTTGAATGGCAGTGAAACTGCTAACACGTTGAATGGTGGTAGAACTACTACTAAAGTTCGAGGACTTTTGAATGGCAGTGGAACTACTACGTATTTGAATAGTGGTAGAATAACTAGTCCTTGTCATTAAGATTCATTGGAAGTAATCCTAAAGATACCTTGATGAGACAGAGATCTTACCCCTTTGATGTTTTATCTTCAAGACTGACCCGAAAGATACTTGGGCACAGTTAAAATCTCTACTTTGTGATTCTAAAGATACTTGGGCACGGTTGAAATTTATGCTTTGTGATCTTAAAGATACCTGAACAAGACAGAGTTTTGGTTCCATTGATGTTTTACTCCATGAAAGAAATCCTAAATATTCTTGGATGCAATAAAGGAGTCCCCCCATGAGATTCATTGAGATTGAGGTCTGTGCCCTAAAGATACCTGTGCATATTCTTGAGTTTTTGTTGATGTTTTGATACTTTTAGCTTTGAAGCAACCCTAAAGATACCTGGGTGCATCAAAGATCTTTCCATTGATTTTATTAATGAGTTTGTTTTCTAGTCCCGTGTATTATGCCTTGTCAAAATGTTTTGTCTTTAACTTTGACATTTGCTCTTATGCACGCTTGACGCTACATGAGCTCTGTAAAAGAGGGGCATCTGTAGATATCCTATTTTGACTGGGCATAATGCACCAGGCCACCAGTTATTTTCTTTCAATGATGAGAATGTTTTCGAGAATGAGGATAACTTCCAACAAGAATAAATCGAAATGAGAGGCGCTCAAAGCCAAGTTTTCATTCGAACCTCCTCCGTTTTCGATGGTTTTTTACACAATACTTTCAGAAATTGTCATCCAATCTTTTAACCTTGTTTTCAACAAAAATAACTCCAAAACATATGTTTTAACTCTGTAGTTTAAATTTTAAAAGTCAGGGTGGGCCTTCTTCGCTTCCCGGCCCAAACCCCCTTTCGTTTCGAACGATTTTTGACACATTTTCTTCAGAATTCGTCTACCCATACCTCGGGTATTGTTATCAATCTAAACAAGCTCAAAACCTATATTTTAAACCCCCTATTTTAAGATTCAAGAATTAGAGCGATCATTCTTTTCTTGTCGGGACGTCCCTAGACTCTGTTCCAATCGCCTATCAGCCGAACCTCTCCAAAAGATATTTCTACCTTCCATCAAACCTTATTTTATATCAAACTAAGAATTTGAAAAATTATTTTTGAAAATTGATCTCATATTTTGAAGGTTGGATGATCGCCCTCTGCTTTCCGGACGTTCAAACCCTTTCAAAATATCGAAATGGCCCCGGAAAAGCCTCCATGGCCAAACCCACCCTCGGGGCCCGAGCTAGGAGGGTCCACAAAGTCCCCATGGCTGTACCGGACTTAAGAGAAAATCTAGGAGGGTCGGACCGACCCTCTGGGCGGAATCCTGACCTGGAAAAAACTTTCCCGACTCGAGACTCTTTCTAATTGGCTGGGGTTTGTTGAGGTTTTATATAAAACTAGTGTAAGATATTTTATATTATTTCTTAATAATATAATGAATTGTCTCAGTCCATTTATATCTATGTTTATGGAAAATATATTTTTATTATTTATAATTAAAATACGAAATGTCGGTAATTAAACACAGTATAAATTCTGATAAATAGAGTTTGACTTATTTATAAAAGATCGGAAGTCCAGATCTTGTATAATTATATTAGTTCACACCCTAGATAGGGTTGACATCTTATCGGTATAGTTGCGAACATAATCTCAGTGATTTATCTTAATTATAGAAATTTGTTCGATAATTCAAGAGAGATTGTGTTCGGTACACGAGGAATGTATTGAACAGGATCAAAGGTAAAATTAAAATTCATATACTGACATGATTAGACTTATACAATTTTACCATTTTCTCGAGGGCTTATAGATTCTTAATCTCAAAAAATATTGAATGTTGACGTGTTTTAATATTTTATTACTTTGAATTACGTACAGACGAGATTCAATCTTATTATTTTGAATAGTCCTGTAATTTGAGTAATAAATATTAAAATATGATCATTGCTATATTTTGGAGGAATTCGTGTCCAGAATAATTCTGAATTGTAATATCTACTTGATAAATTCATAAGTTTTGTTGGTACAAGTAAACCTGATCAGTGAATTATTAATTTAATTTGGCATTATATCAAATAAGTTAAATTTGATAATCAAGAATTGTAGATGTTAGTAAAATTAAATTGTCAGTAATTAAGTTTCACTAAGCGAGTATTAAAAACTTAATACGGAGAATCACATTATTTGATATATAACTCTGCAAACAAGAACTCTTATCGTAATGATCTAAGATAATTAAATTGGAGTGCAGTTGTAATTATTTAGTAGAATTAATTACAATTAAAATAATTAGTGATATATAATTTCTTAATTTTTTTGTAAGTCAATTTAATTATTATTCTTGGGTCCCCGATATAGTCCATAATTACAGATCAGGTCCCTATTCTCGTTTGACCTAATCTATAAATATGTAGTTTAGGCTCATAGTTTCAGAATTAGGGTTAGAGTTTTGAGAGATCAAAAATTGAGAGAGAGGAGGCGGCTAGTTTTGGTGACCACCCACCAGGTCTCTACTTGTAAAACCCGGTAAAATTTTAAATTTTTTAAAAATTAATAATTATTAAAATAAAATAATAAAATTAATTAACTAAAATTAATTAACTAACTAAAAATGTAAATAACTGAAATAATAAAAATTT
>JAUTBS010161630.1:0-12173 GCA_032361285.1 Aequorea victoria | reverse complement strand
TATAAAAATACACTTGCACACAAGAGTAGACTATTTTCTTAAAACAGTAGCCCTTTTTG
The DNA here is from genome assembly GCA_032361285.1 of Aequorea victoria. NCBI lineage: Eukaryota > Metazoa > Cnidaria > Hydrozoa > Leptothecata > Aequoreidae > Aequorea > Aequorea victoria. The sequence goes on along the minus strand of JAUTBS010161630.1, from coordinate 12,114 downwards.
GACCTCTGAGTCTCGAGCTCACTCTTCCATAGTGACGCGCATCACTTCTAGAGAGCCCAAAAGTGGCGTACGCCATGTCTAGATGGCACGCGCTAGGTTAAAGGTGGCGTGTGCCACCTTTGCCCGCAACCAGTGGCTTTATAGTAGTTTTTTTACATCTTTTTAGTTTTAACAGTATGTTTTATATGCATCAACTGTGTTGATATGCTGCCATCTCTCACTTGACATGCCTCTAAGTGTACGAATGCCTATAAAACCTCTAGTTTTAGGTTAAGTTTTACTTCCTTATTTTCTTTTTAATGTTGTCTCTTCAACCCCTTTTTGTATGTGTTGCAATTGATAAATTTAAAATAATAACAAAAAGAAACGGTTAAGTAGAGGCCGGTATTCGGATCGGGCGAGAGGGGTGCCTAACACTTTCCCTTTTCGTACCCTAACTCCCGAATCACTATCTCTGGTAAGGACGGACTAGTTCCTTGAAAGTTTTAGTTTCTTGGTTTTCCACTAAAATCAAGTGGCGACTCTAATTATGCGGCCTTTAACACAGACGCATTTGGGAGAGGCTCTCTTTTCAAAACAATAAAACAAACTGCTGCTTTTTCTTTTATCCCTAAAAATTGAGAGCGAGTTTAATAAAAGAAAACAAAAGAAGGAGGGCGACGAGTTTTTCGAAGAGGGGTTGCTCATAGTGGCGACTCCACTGGGGATCTTTTAAGAAAGCGAGGTAAACTTGAAAAACGTTTCAACTGTTCTTGTTTTAAATTTATCATCAGTATTAGCACTACATGCATTGTTTTTCATCTCCTTTCTTTCTTTTTTCATTGGGTACTTTTTCAAAATAAAAGAAGAGATGAGAAAATAAAATAAGATAAGTGCTTGCCTATCCTTCACTTCAGCAGTTTACTGTCTCAGAGTTATGTGAGGGAAGCAAGCAAGCCTTCTGGCCGTATGTCCCTTTGAATATGGAAAAAAGAGTTATTGCGTATTATTTGACATAGCCAGATACTACTTGGTCGGGGAGGTATATTCTTGACTCTATTCAGAAGATACCTGGTTACTAGACTACCTGGCATTTTTATTTGTATTTAGTCAGCTTAGAACTTTTCTTTTAGGAAAAACCCTCTTTTAGGTTATATATTTTTATTTTATGTATTCTTTTGATTGATTAGAGTATCTCTTTTCTTTCTTTGGAGCTGGATTTCATCACCCAAGTCTCTTTTTTCTCTTTTACAGGACCCTCCGTGGTTGTCCCGTGGTTTGACGTCGTTAGGCCATTGTCTAACCTTCGTCGTTTCTTTTGAGCTAGGTTTCATCACTGGAGTTTCTTTTTGTCTTTCCTGGGACCCTCCATGGCTATCCCATGGTTTGACATCGTTAGGCCGTTGCTTAACCTTCATCGTCTCTTTTGAGCCAGGTTTTATCACCCGAGTTTCTCTTTCTCTTTCCCAAGACCCTCTGTGATTATCCCATGATTTGATGCCGTTAGGCCATTGCCTAACCTTCGTCGCTTATTTTTGAGTCAGGTTTCATCACCCGAGTCTTTCTTTCCTGGGACCCTCCGTGGTTGTCCCGTGGTTTGACGTTGTTAGGTTGTTACCTAACCTTCGTCGCTTCTTTTTTAGCCGGGTTTTATTACCCGAGTCTCTCTTTCTCTTTCTTGGGACCCTCCATGGCTATTCCTTTTTTTGACGACATTAGGCCGTTGCCTAACCTTCATCGTCTCTATTGAGACGGGTTTCACCCGAGTCTCTTTCTCTTTCCTGGGACCCTCCGTGCTTATCTCGTGGTTTGACGCCGTTAGGCCGTTGCCTAACTTTCGTCGTTTTCTTTGAGTTGGGTTTCATCAACCCATGCCTCTTTCTCTTTTCAGAACCTTTCGAGGTTGTCTCGAACCATTGTGGTCATTGGGCTTCAGACCCGACTTCTCTCTTTTCACATCTAGGACCGGGCCTCATCAACCCGTACCTTATTCTTTTTCAGGACCCCTCCGGGATTGTCCCGAACCTTTGCGATCGTTGGGCTTTTAGCCCGACCTCCCTTCTCTTGTTAGAACCGGGTTTTATTAACTCATGTCTCTCTCCTTTTTTGGGACCCTTCGTTAGTCATCCCGAGTCTCGTGGTTTTTAGGCTGGGACCCAACCTAATTCTTGGTTAGGTTCTGCGCCTTTACCCCTTGTGTTAGTTCACCCAGAATCTTGTGAAAAAATTTGGAGTTTCTTCGTCATCGAGCCGCGGCTCGATGTTTCCCGATGTTAGTCCCCATGGTGTAAGTCGATATCGTTCCGCATCCCCTTTACAAGTGTAGGTTGTTATCGTCCCGCATCTTTCTCACGGTGTAAGTCAGTATCGTCCCGCATCCACTGCCGTCTGAGCTCAACTTCTCAATGGTATTATTCAATCTTCCTCACAGTGTAAGTCGGTATCGTCCCACATCCTCTTTTTCACAAGTGTAAGTCGGTATCGTCCCGCATCTTCCCGATTGGGTGAGTCGGGTGTCTTGGGTCAGCTCACGCTCCTCATGGTGTAAGTCGAAGTTGTTCCGCATCCACTGCCATCTGAGCTCAGCTTCTCAATGGTATTTGTATGTCTTTCTGAAGGTGTAAGTCAATATCGTCCTGCATCCTTCGCTGTTCGAGCTCCGCTTCTCGACGGATAGGCCGGTATTGTCCCGCACCCTTGGTTTTTTGTTTTTGCCGCATGAGCTTAGCTTCTAATCGAATAAACCAGGATTCGCCCTCACTTTTTATATTCTTTATCCGGGATCTTCGTGAATCCCGAGGCATTGAGGTAGTTTCGACACTCTTCTAAGCTGGGGTTTTCCTGCAATCCCCTCTTAGGCCTAGAGATCTAGCATCTCGATATCCTCTTTGTTTTAAGCTGAATTTTATCACCCGCACCCCTTTTTTCTCTCGCTTGGAATTTTTTGAAGAAATCCTGAGTGCCTTTATCGTCGAGCTGAGGCTCCACGCATCTTTTTGTTTTAAGTCGGGTATTATTACCCGCAACCTTTGTTCTTTTTCCAGGGTTCCTACGTGTCCTATTCAGGATTTTCACGAATCTCGAGACATTGAGGCAGTTCCGACGCTCTTCTAAACCGGGTTCTTTTTCCCGCGACCCCCTCTTAGTTCTAGAAATCTAGCATCTCGACGTTCTCTTTTCGTTTAAGCCGGGTTTTATCACCCGCATCCTTTATTTTTCTCGCTCAGGATTTTTTGAAGAAATTTTGAGTTCTGTTATCGTCGAGCTAAGGCTCATTATCGTCGAGCTGAGGCTCAACGTTTATTTTTTCGGTTTAAACCGAGTTTTATCACTCGCACCCTTTGTTACGTTGGATCTCACTAGCTTGAGGTTAGTTCTCAAGGTGTTTGGGTCTAGAAAAAAAAATTTAAAAAAAAAGAAGAGATAAAGTGACATAATAAATGGAGTGCATTTAATCACGAACGTTACTTTATTTTATGAGTTTTGGGACATATATAATGTGGGCAATGAGTCACAGTTTTTGAGTCTTTTGTCAAGACCTATGTTTCATTTTTTTTTTGTTTATTAATAAATGCTTTTTAAAAAAATGATTTCTTCTCATGTTGCTATGACCGAACGAAATAGGTGAACTTTGACAATCCCAGTGAAGAGTTCACCTTTCTTTCCACCTTCGTTGAAAAAGAAGAGAAGAGTGAAAACAATGCGAGAACTTTTTGTCTTGAACAATGATAAGGCCTGATTCCCTTAAAGGATGTCTGACAACCCAAACATTTGAGGTTCTTACCAGCACTTTGCCAAAGACGTGTCCAATTCACAATGAAAGAAACTGGAATAATAAACCAAGTATTGAAGGAGATCCCTGAGAGATTAAAAGCTAATTTCATGAAACCTTTTTGAGAAACACCAATAGTTATTAGATAGCTAATGGGAACACGTGGAAGCCTCTCCCATGAAAATCAGTCTCAAGTTTGGAATCATGCCATCAATTATCGGAGGAAGGAGGTTCACAATGCCATCAAATGTCATGAGTTCGCTGGATGCATGATTTTGAGAGTAAAAGAAAAAAAACTCGGTATGCTGAAAACCCGAAAGGACGGTCTAGGAAAAAATTAGAGTTAAAATAAAATAAAATAAAAAGACTCTACAAATTATGGCGTTATTTTCGCTCACAAGACTCGTCAATGGTGAAAATTAATTCAGTCAAAGCGAGCACGAGAGTCTGTTTCATAATATGTTTGAATAATTATAACTTAGCCATGCAACTCAAAGTGAAAAAAGATCATCATTTCTACTCTCTATATGTTTTACAAATATTTCTTGTCAATTCTGTTTGAGCTTATAATATTTTCTTTCAAAATCCTGTTAGCCAGTCATCCCCCACTCTGGAAAAAATAAAAAGAAAGATAAAAGAATAGAGGAAGGAAAATAAAAGAGAAACACAATAAAAAAACCCAAAAGAGGGCAAATAAGATGAAGGAAATAAAAGAAAAAAAATACGAAAAGTGGTAGACAGTAAGGAGAAGAAAAGTTTTCAACCAAACAAGGTTGAAACTAGGGACGAACGAGATATGAAAGATGACTGCTAACTTTTAAAGGCCCTAGCAATGCATTGATGTTTGACCTTTTTCCCCTTCATTTTATAAACCCTAACCATAGCCTTTATAACCATAGCCTTCATTACGGTCCTGAAGAAAGTCCTTTCAGATTGAGAAACATGGCTTAGTAATAAGGATTATAAACATGAGAAGAGCAGATTCAAAAACCCTCTACGATTGAAAGCTAGAGGCATACATTTGCGTCAAGATAGAAAGAACTAGTGCAGAAAAAGCGATATGAATCATACACAGTATTGTTCAAACCGTGAAATTACATGGAACAATAAGCGTGAAGCCACCTATTCTTATGCACCTTTTTGACGAAAACATAAAGATGAACGAGGGGAACGAAACTACCCATTCTTATGTACTATCTGATGGAAGCATAAAGATTCGTGAAGTAATGGAAAGCCCCCGACTCCAAAAATGTGAGGTCTTACATGAAGATATGGGCATTGATGACAACGAGATACTAGTAAATGTATATCAACCAACAGAGGAACTCTTTCTGTTCTCGTGGAAATCGAAGGATCTGGGTGAACCTTGATGGGTGAAATGGATAAACAATGAAATTTTAAGGGAGAAACTTTTAACACTTGATCTTATTGTGATAGTTTTCGACACATTGAAAAAGATACAGATCGCTTGTTCAACCCTATTCAATCTCGTAACGGAACACAACCCGAATGAGTTTTTATGAGTGTACCTTTTAAAGGTATAGCAACCTAAAGTTGAATCGAGTTTATTTTATATTTTCAAAATTATTATGTACATATAATAATAATAGTAAAAAATATATATGTTGTTTCAAAAACAAACAAAAAAATATCTGATTTGTCCACATTATTACACTTATCGACTCGTGAAATGAGTGATCCGTGTACATAAATAATGAATCACCCATGTACAGAGAAAAAGAAAAAGGAACCATCTATGTACATAGCATCCCTGTACATAGTTTTCTGTACATAGCATCTCTGTACATAGCATCCCATGTACATAGTTCTCTGTACATAGCATCCATTGTACATAGCATTCCTGTAAATAGCACTTTGTACATAATTCCTGCAATAAACCTAAGAAAGCGTACAAACGTTTACTTAGTGACCAAGAAGATTAAAAAAAATCTCTTAGGATGTGTTGATACGCAACCTAATTTGAATCAAAAACAAAAATGCAATAAACCTAAGAAATCGTGCAAACGTTTACTTAGTGACCAAGAAAATTGAGAAATTCCCTCTTAAGGCACTGATATGCAACTTAATTTGGATCCAGAACAAAAATGCAATAAATCTAAGAAAACATGCAAGCGTTTACTTAGTGGCCAAGAAAATTAAAAACTTCCCTCTTAGGAAGCGCTGATACGCAACCTAATTTGGATCAAGAACAAAAATATAATAAACCTAGGAAAGCGTGAAAAGCACTTATCTAGTAACCTAAACGTTGATACGCGACCCAAGTTTGAATTAATCAAAATAAAATAAAAAAAACCTCCTAAAAATGTGAAACCGTTAATCTAGGGACAGAGAGTATTAATTTTCTCTCGAAAAATGTGCAATACAACCTAAGTTGGTCGAAACGAAGGAAAATATACCCAACTCAGGAAGCGTTGATACGCTACCCAAGTTTGAATTAATCAAAACCAAATAAAAAATTCTCCTAGAAAAACGTAAAAACTTTAATCTAGGGACAATGAGCATTAATTCTCTCTCGAGAAGCGTGCAATACAATGTAAATTGGCCGGGACGAAGGAAATCCTACCCAACTCGAAAAGCGTTGATACGCAACCCAAATTTAAATTAATCAAAACAAAATAAAAAATTTCTCTAAAAAATGTGAAAACGTTAATCTAGGAACAAAGAGCATTAATTTTCTCTCGGGAAGCGTGCAATACAACTTAAGTTGGTCGAGATAAATGAAAGTCTACCCAACTGGAGAAGCATTGATACGCAATCTAAATTTGAATTAATCAAAACCAAATAAAAAAAATTTCTAGAAAAATGTAAAAACGTTAATCTAGAGACAAATAGCATTAATTTTCTCTCAAAAAGCATACAATACAACCTAATTTGGTCGCGACGAAGAAAAGTCTACCCAACTCGAAAAGAGCATTAATTTCTTTTTGAGAAGCGTGAAATACAACCTAAGTTGGTCGAGACAAAGTAAAGCCTACCCAACTCAGGAAGCGTTGATGCGCAACTCAAGTTTGAATTAATCAAAACATAAATAAAAAATTTCCTTAAAAAATGTGAAAACGTTAATCTAGGGATAAAGAGTATTAATTTTTTCTCGAAAAGCGTAAAATATAACCTAAATTGGTCGGGATGAAGGAAAGTCTACCCAACTCGATAAGCGTTGATACGCAACCCAAGTTTGAATTAATCAAAACTAAATAAAAAATTTCTCTAAAAAAACGTAAAATCATTTGCCTATGGACAAAGATCATTAATTCCCTCTTAGAAAGCGTGCAACAGAACCCAAGTTGGTGGGGATGAAGGAAAACCTACCAAACTCAAAAAGTAATCCAAGTTTGAATTAATTCAAAATTCCTAAGAAAACGTAAAAACGTTTGTCTAACTCGGTCCTACATGACCTTAAACTGAATAAGCAGCCCTTCATGATGATAAACTGGTTTCTTTGTTTTTTTTGGTCCCCCGCGACCTTAAGCATGTTTTCTCTTGCGTATCTTTGTGGGGTAACAACTAGGTCTTTAGCCTTTGTGATCTCTACATTTTTTATTTTGTCTCTATGAACTACGCTGGTCTGATCCTTTAAAACAGGGTACATAGGCAGCTTGATGCAAACTCCAGCACGACCGTTTCGCTTTGCACGTTTTTATTTTCTTATTTTCTTAGCCTAAGAACGATTTAATCAAAAGTGACTATTTATGGTACTTTGACATTCACTTACTCACGCGTTGCGGTGAGAGTTCTGTCAAAGTAGGACAAATGTAGACACTCTAATTTTGACTAAACCGCACATAGTCTGGTTCTATAAGCTTCCGATGATGAGTGCATACATAAGTTGCGTTAAAAGAGACTCCGTGCAAGTCCAAGAAATACCCCGGAACACCCCAAAACACCCCCAAGATACCTTAGAACACCCAAAATATAAAAACACCCCTTGGTGCCACCTCTACCAGGCGCGCACCACCTCCAAGTGGTGCACGTCATTGCCCTCCAAAGAACTCCATGCCAGCTCAAAACCACGACACTTCCATCCAACCTGGCTCCATGCCACTCCTTTTTTTTCGTACCCTGGCCACGCTACTTCAAACCTCAAGTCACATTTAATCCTGGCGCGCGCCACCTTCACCTAGCACGCGCCACTTTGAGAGGAAGCTTTCGTGCTTTTTGCAGCTCCTTGCCCAAAATTTATAAATAGGAGGCCTTGTCTCTCCTATTTCAGGGACAATAAATCTATACAAGCCAAAGCTCTGCTAAACTTAAACCCCAATCTTTTATCAGCCTCTAAGTTCTACCGACATGCTAAATCAAAACTAGACTAAATTGAAATTTTAGAATTCTTTGCATTGGAACAACTCTGAGGACTCAAAGACTGCACGGAAGGCCTCCCGGGATGCACCGTATTTGAGGAAAAGCTTTAGAACTGCTTGAAACTTCACTCTCTTTCCATGATATATAGTAAATCCCCATTTTTCTCACCTTTTTCATTTATCCATCATATTTGTTTCCTTAAACCTCTTTCTATTCGGTAAAAGGGGAGAAAGAGGTTGTTGGCTTCGTTCTTCCCGGTTCTATTTTCTATTTTCAATTTAAGCATCTTTTCGTATTTCTTAGAAAATTATATTTTTCTTTCTTCTTACCTTTAGAAATGCATGAAACATAGGGCTTAGACTATTTGTAAAAAAACTTACATGATTTCTTTTTGCTTTCTTTCATATATAAAAACACATACACACGAAAGTACACTGTTTTCTTAAAACAGTAGTTCATTTTGGGCCTCTGAGTGTCGAGCTCACTCTTTCATAGTGACGCGCGCCACTTCCAGAGAACCCAAAAGTAGCGCACGCCATGTCCAGATGGCGTGCGCCACCTCTTCTTGCAATCAGTGGCTTTTCAGTAGCCTTTTCTGCATATTTTTTACGTGTGAGAATTTCTGTTGAAATGCTATCTTTTTTTTCGTATAAAAATACAAGAGCACACTGTTTTCTTAAAACAGTAGTCCTTTTTGGGCTTCTGAGTGTCGAGCTCACTCTTCCATAGTGATGCGCGCCACTTTCAGAGAGCCTAAAAGTGGCACACGCCATGTCCAGATGGCGCGCGCCAGGTTAGAGGTGGCGTGCACCACCTCTATCTACAACCAGTTGCTTTATAATAGTTTTTCTATATTTTTTCTATTTTAATAGTATGTTTTATATGCATTAACTGCGCTGATATGTTGTCATCTCCCATTTGACATGCCTTTAAGTGTAAGAATGCTTAAAAAATCTCTAGTTTTAGGTTAAGTTTTACTTCATTGTTTGTTTTTTAATGTTCTCTCTTCAACCCTCTTTCTGTATGTGTTGTTATTGATAAATTTAAGATAAGAACAAAAAAAATGGTTAAGTAGAGGCTGGTCTTCGAATCGGGTGAGAGGGGTGCTTAACACCTTCTCCTTTCGTACCCTAGCTCCCGAACCACTATCTATGATAAAGACGGACTAGTTCCTTGAAAGTTTTGATTTCTTAGTTTTTTGCTAAAAATCAAGTGGTGTCTCCAATTGTGCGGCCTTTAACACGGACGCATTTGAGGGAGACTATCTTTTCAAAACAATAAAACAAACCGTTGATTTTTCTTTTATCCCTAAAAGTCAAGAGCGAGTTTAATAAAAGAAAACAAAAGAACGAGGGCGGCTAGTTTTTCGAAGAGGGGTTCCTCACACTGGTCAAATTCTCCGGAGAAAAATTCTAATTCGTTGTCAGTTCTCAGCCTCTTGATCTTCTTCCATGTCTGCTTCTCGATCATGATTTTGAAATGTTTAAAGATTGTAAAAATCTCACTTTTGTGCTTCAACATGTAGACCCAGATCTTTATGAAAAAGTCATCAATAAAGCTGACAAAGTACTGAGAACCTCCCTTTAACTTTACTTGTGAGGGACTTTAAATATCATAATGAATCTAGTCGACAGTACCTTTAGTATTCTGGATAGTTGTACTGAACTTGACCTTGCATTGCTTTCCATAAACACAATGCTCACAAAAATCAAATTTTCCTGTCTTTTAAACACCAAGCAAATCACGTTTGCTCAAAACTGTCATCACTCTCTCACTCATATGCTCAAGACACATAAGTCACAACTGAATCAAATCTGACGTAGGAACTATGAATGAAGAAACCGCTGCAACATTACCGAAAACTATACTACCTTATAGCACATAGAGGTTACCTGACTTGTTGCCTTTCATCAATACAAGAGCACCCATTGAGACCCCCATGACTCCGCTTTTAGCAGTGTACTTGCATCTCTTGGAGTTAAGAGTACCTAAAGAGATCAAATTATTCTTCAAATCTAGTACATACCGAATATTAGATAGAGTCCTCACAATCCCATCATGCATCCCGATCTGAATGGTTCCAATGCCAATAGTTTTACATGGTATATTGTTTCCCATCAAAACTGTACCAGTATTGACCGATTTGTAGGTTGAAAATCAATCTTGATTCGGGCAAATGTGGTAAGAACATTCAGAATTCATAATCCATCCTTTTTTAGAACGGACATTCCATACACTAACAGATAGAACATTCTCTGCACCATCAGAGTTTTCAGTAACCTCAACAATTTTTGTATTCTTTTTCTTGCCCTTCTTATTCTTATATTTGTCTTTGAGTTTAGAGCACTCAAATTTATAATAGTTTGGTTTCTTACAATAATTACAGTTTTCTTTTCTCTTATTCTTGAATTTGGATCGAGACGATTCATTGTTATGATTTTTCTTCTTAACTGTTCTACCCCTAACAAATAATCTTTTAGCATTACCCTCATTATCATTAAATACACTTTTTCTCAACTCTTGTGAATGTAAACTGGCTTTGACATCCACCATAAAAATAGTATATTTACCATATAACAAGGTTGTAACAAAATACTCAAAAGAAAGCGATAAAGAACACAACACAATAAGGACTTGATCATCATCATCAATCTTGGCATCAATATTTTTCATATCTAAAATAGTTTTATTGAAATCGTCAATATGATCTTTAATGGACGTACCTTCTTTCATTCGAAATGTGTGCAAACGCTGTTGGAGATACAGTCTATTTGTGAGAAATTTGATCATATAGATGCTTTCAAGCTTTAACCAGATTTTGGCAGCGGACGTCTCATCCTCAACCTCTCGCATAATATCGTCTGCAAGACTTAATTGGATTGCGCTGAGAGCTTTGTTATCAAAATCATCCTTCTCTTCCACTAATAATTTATCTGGTAGTTTGTTCTTACCGAGCAGTGTTTTGTGCAATTCTTGTTGAACCAACAACGCACACATCTTCACCCTTCATATACTGAAACTACTACTTTGACCATCAAACTTTCTAACTTTGTATTTAGCCGACATAACAATAACCAAGAACGATCACCGAAAGCTCTGATACCAATTTATTATAACCAAATACGATCAAACGAGAAATCAAACGAAAACAATCACACAATAACACACGAGATTTACGTAATTCGATTAATCAACCTACATTCACGGGTAAGAGCGGCAAGAGATTTCACTATAATTGATGAGAGAACAATAGATTACAAAATATGAACTCTCAAAAATCAAGACTTAACCTAATGGCGGCGATTAAAGTTTAATTTATAGAAAAGCTTAAAAGACTGACAAACGTCCGAACGCAAAATAGAACGTCCGAATGTAATGATAAAAATGTTCGAAAGTAAAAAGCAATGTCCGAACACTGGAGGTATTTCGTGAGTGGTATGTCCTCTGAACACAAACGTTCATGTGCATAAGACAAAACGTCTTAACGTAACTCCGAACGTAATCTACGAAAGATATTTTTTAAGCCACTTTCAACAAAAGCTTTAAAGGTTCATGCATTCGTGTAATGTTGAAAAATATTGTCGTTATAACCCGCTTTATCGCATCACATCTCCACTTTTCTTCCGAGTCCCGCTCCAATAAAATGCGGGGTGAGAATGGTACATAATATTTTTTTGCCCCTACCCCTACACCCAATTGCCATTCCTAATTTCAAGTGACGATAGCACCGTACGTCTCTTTTAGCAGTTCATTGAAGGGGATTGAAGCAGCGTATTCTAGGCTCTCGTCGAAGAAGCTCTTGGATCTTGGGTTCAAGTTCAAGTATGGCCTCCAAGAAATATACGATGAAACAATTCAGTGTTGCAAGGAGAAGGGTTATCTGTAGTTGATATTTGGTACTGAGTTCTTAAATTATCTGTAAGATTTATGATTCTGCAAGCTTCCTTGATGAGCCAATCCAGAATAATAATTTGTATTGTGTTCATTGATATTCAATGTTGTTGATTTGTATTCTCTCTCTCTCTCTCTCTCTCTCTCTCTAT
>JAUTBS010161519.1:0-12175 GCA_032361285.1 Aequorea victoria | reverse complement strand
ATTCTATCCTCTGTAAAGTTTATAGAATATTTAGAGGTGGTTTAATAATTAGAAACGATTTTACAACAAGTGAGACATAATCTAAAATTTGAGAAAAGTTAAAAGAAATAATGATCCAAGAGGAGTTAAGCACCTAAACCTAAGGACTTGAGTTGTTAGCAACTCCAAATGGTTATTAATATATATAAGAGTGTTATTCAGTTAATAAAATTTTATTTGGTCCTTTAGACCAAGGAGGTAAGGATTTGAGTTATAGGAACCCATGAAGGAGAAGGTTTAAAACCTAAGATATTAAGTTCACCTAAATAATATAGGATATTCTCATATCAATACACTTATGAGAAGTGAATTGATATTAATGCTTAGATATGTTATATAACCTAGGCATTGGTGGAGTTATCGCGGATGGAGTTGTGCCGCCTCAGAGATTAATGAGGTAAGTGTCGCGTTGATCGACATCCAGGTGAGAGTGACTAGCAATATCATAACGACTGGTATATTGTGAAAATATTTTAAATAGATTTATGAGCATGTGTTTCTATCATGTTTTATATAATGAATTTCTCATCATGTTTATGAAAGAGTTTTGTAAAAAATATTTGTGAGCATGTGTTACTCGTATTTTTGAAAAATATTTTCTCATTAATTATAGAGATTATAAGCATGAGTTGCTTGTGTGTATGAAAAGCTATCTTCTATAAAATGTATTATCTTTTCGAAAGGTGTCAAGTTATTGCGGGTAACCATTTCGAGTTATTTTTACCCCAATGGGGGCGTTGTTCAAAAGTGGGCGTTGATTTGCCCCGATGGGGGCGTAGCCCAAAAGTGAATGGTTGTAGCACCTGTCACTGGTGATAAAGAGTGACCCTCATATCCTCCACTCTGATTATGTGAGTCGTGAATGAGGTTGTGGTAGCGTTGAAACTCCTGGTCCTGAGGTAGATGACTACTTGGCTACTAGAGGACGTAGTATAAATGTGTGTGTGCTAGTGAGCATGGATATTATGATATTAAGTATTTATGAGTTGGGCTAAGGAGCTGTAAGTTTAGAAATCTGATAATAATTTGTAAACTAGTTGTTTGGGCCATAGGGTCAGTATGAAAGCATTTAAAACTAATTTGAGCCATTGAGTCGGGTATCAAAGCATGAAAATTATTTCCTAACTTGATTGAATGGGCCATAGGGCCGGTATAAAAATATTTTATGACTCATTAAAGTTGGGCCACAGGGCCGTATGTTAAAAGAAGAAAGAATTTTTATAAAATCTTATGAGTTGGGCTAGTGAGCCAAATGATGAAAGTATAAATTCTTCTGCATGAGTTGCAAGAATAAATATTTTGTTTTCTGTACGAAAACCCTACATGCATATTTACTGTTATGGTATACTTTTGATTATAATGCTAAGTTCACTATTCTGTAACTAGTTGTGGTTACAGATCTTGTTACAGGGTAGATGGTCGATCCACCATGGTACATTTGTGATGTAAGTTTGAGAGTGGGATGAGGTCATCAAAGAAGTATTTGTTGAAAGATGAGCAATGACTCTCATTTTTAAATGTTGGAGATTGTATATCCCGTGTGAGTTGTTCAACTAATTCGTAGTTGATGTAAGTTTTATTTATGTCAATATTGAGAATATAATGAATGAAGTATAGTGATGCAGAGTGCATTGCTAGTATTATTATTGAGTTTCTGATCAGGTGAGCTTATTTCGCACAACTCCGAGCAGGTTAAAACATCATTAGGAGAGTGGGTGTAACATTTTGGTATCAGAGCTTCAGGATATAGGTTCTATAGACTTTGTTGTGTCTGGTAGTGTGATGGACCATAAGAATGTGTGTTAAGTCGCTAAGAGTATTGTGATTGTTAGGGAAGTTTTTCCCTTATCTTCGGATAACCATCTTGAAGATCTGATTGGTAACGCGTTGGTTCACGGTATTGATTCTAATTGAAAGTCTAAGTGTGTTGATTGGATTGAGTGAGATAGCCCTATCAATCTCGGTGAGTCTATCAGGTTGGGTTTGAGAGTTGTAAATAAATAGAACTTTTGTTCTAAGTATGTTATTTGAGGTTAGGAGATAACCCGTGCGACCTAAGTATGTTTATCAGAATGAGGAGAAAGTTATATTGAACGAAACATTATTGTTTGGATTAGGGAGATAACCATAATGTTTTGGATGAGCTTGAGAGCTCGAGGTGAAAGTTGTAAAGTAAATGAAACTCGATTCTAAGTGCGTAGTTAGGGCCGGAATGATAATCCTAATGGTTGTGTGAGCTTGAGAAATCGAGAAGGAAGTCATAATGAAAGGAGCTTCGATCTGAGAATGTGGATATGGTTGTGAATAGATACTCTAGCAAACTGGGTATATCTATTAGTTGAGTTAAAAGTTCTAATAGAATGAGTTCTTATTTCGAAAGTTGAGTAAGTTGTAGAATTGGGAAGGTTGTTTCCATGGAGTTAAACGAGTTTGTTTAAATGAGAGGATTGGTTTAGTAACTAGATCTTAGTTCAGATGTGCATACATGGTGCACGTTGGAAGGAAATCTATCATCATTGGAGTAAAGATGGTGATATGTTATACATATGTTTGGAAAATGAGAATTGTTTCCTAAAATTTACAAGTAGTGTTGTTACTTCATTAGAAATTAGAATGAAGTGCTTGATGGATAAACCGGAGAAAATAGATAACAAGAAATACTTTGAGATGTAACGAACATTGATATACACTTTGAAGTATTTTATAAATGATATTCATTTTCGGGCATTAAGGGTCTGAAAAACTAAATTATGAGATTAAAGTTTGATATGCATAGTGAAAGAAAACATGTAATAAAAATGTGCATTTAATATAAGAAGTAAATGACAAGAACAAAGATGTGTCATTATCATGAGAACTTAAATTCTACAAATTTTCGTGGTTATGAAAGATGAGGTAACCCTCGGGTTGGAGATGGTGATCTCCAGATGGTTGTGAGTTCTAACCTTAGTTAAAGATATCAAACGTAAAATAGAAAATTATTAACTATGAACGAGAGACTAGATGCCTAGGACCATTGAGTTGGATTCAATTCATTGTACTTTGACAAGTAATATTAGTCTCAAGAAGATGGTAAGTTGGTTAAGTATTGTGCGATAATAGACTAATAAGTAAGGAAGAATGATGAAGGATCATATAAGATCACTTCTCAAAGTAAGAAAACGAGAAGTAAAGAATTTGGGTACGATCGACTAAAGTTGTCGAACAAGTATGAGTTATAGAGTTGAGATGAAAGATTTGGAGAAATGAAAAGATAAGGCGTTGAAGTAGTTTTCCTAACTAGCATTGGGAACATTAAAATTTTAGGACGAAATTTCTTTAAGGATGGTAGAATGTAACACCCAATAGTTTTTTTAAAAATCCAAATTACATTCTATTACGAATTAAGAAAAAGTATTGCAAATAATTTTTCTTAAGAATCAAGTTGAGGCGCAAGACATGTAAACTAAATATAGGATTTATTTAGAAGCCTAAGTTGGAAATTCAAAAAGGCTTAAGAAGAGGACTGAAGTAGGTCTTAAATATGCTCATAATCTTTGGTTCAAGAGATGAACAAAAGTCTAAGAACTATTAAATGAAAGTCGAGTAAAACAATGCAAGGCGAAAAAATGAGTTTTGACGCAGTTTTAACATAGGTCAAAAATATAAAAATTAAAATGGGCCAAGTGATAGAACGCTTATGGAAGCTTGAGGTAAGGCCCAAAACATTATTAGAATTTAGAATATGAACCAAATAAATATAATTAAACCCAATTAATTCAAGGCCCAAAGATGAAAAGGTTAAAACAAACCAAATGAGGCATAATCTTGATTAAGGCCCAAAAGATATTTTATTTGGGAGAATAGGCCAAAAAATTATGTAAGCCCAAAATATAAATATAAATAGGCCCCATTAATTAATTTAGACCCAATAGTAATTAATTCTTGAGCCTAAAATAAGAAAGGCTCAAAAATTTAATTTTTGACCTAAAAGTTTAAAATTGGCCCAAAATTCATTTTAATTCTCATGAATTAATTAAATGATTAATAAAATACATAAATGGAGGCTTCTAGAAACTCCTTGACCGAAATTCCCTTGGAGAGGGAGATGATTTGATAATTTTTGAGGAAAAGGAAAAATAAAAGAAAAGAAAGAAAGGTGAGAAACTTGAAGTGATGATTTCTTGAAAACATAATTTTTCCTACATCATCAAGCCTCCTAAAATTTTCAATGAATAGTTTAAGCACATGAGAAAATACATAGGCTTCTAGAAACCCCTTGACCGAAATTCCCTTGGAGAGGGAGATGATGTGATAATTTTTGAGAAAAAAAAAGAAAGGTGAGAAACTTGAAGTGATGGTTTCTTGAAAACATGATTTTCCCTATATCACCAAGTCTCCTAAAGTCTTCAATGAATAGTTTAAGCACATGAGAAAATGATGAGAGGAGAGGAGAGGAGATGTGATGTGACATAATTAGAATTGAAATAAAAGAAAAATTAAAAGTCTTGCCAAATACCCTTAAATTTAGGAAACTTGTTCCCCATTAAACCAAACAATGCATTATGGCTTAAGGATAATGGATTATTGAATCCAAACATGGTATTAGAAGTCTTGGAGCCCAAGATTTAGTTGGATTGGAATCAAATTGGAAGAACATGATTTGAATTGGGAGTTGAGTTGAAACTAAATTAGGGGTAGTTTGATCATTTCACACCCAACCTTTTTGCCTACAAATAGAAGTCATTTCTCTACAAAACAATCATTTTACATCTTCCTTTCTCTCTAAAATTTCGTTGGGAGCAAGAAGAAGAAGAAGAAGGAATGAAGGAAAGAAAGAAAGAAATAAATAAGAAAAAGAAGGAAAAAGAAGAAAGATTAAAAAGCTAAGTCCTACTCCATAGAGCAATGAAGACAACCAAGTAAGTGGTCTTCAAGACCTCTATTTCTTTCTTAAGATCACATTCTCAAACTCATCCCACTCAAAAATGAAAGAAGAACAACTATGAAAGAGAAAAACATGGAGGAACCCTAACTCAAAGAAATGAGGACTTTCTTGAGTTATGGAAAAAATAGAAATAAATAATAAGACCTATGAAGAAGTCAAGATAAATGACTAAAATGTTATATAAGATGATAATAATAAGTTTTGGACCCTTGCTTGCATGTGCAAGAAAGAAGGAAGTTGATGGATGTAGGAGCTCTTAAGAGAAATGGACAAAACAGTATGGTTTTAACTCATCTTAGGAATTTTCGTGTGAATCAAACAATTCTCAAATTAAAATCTGTTTCCAAAAGAGCCTCTTTAGGATGTCTTGAGTGTGTGTGAATTTTTAGTTGGACCAAAAAATATATTTTTGAACCGTTATACCATTTTTGAAATTTCTGTGACAGTGAGACAGAAAAATAGCCCACTTTGAATCCTTGTAGATTGTTATAAAAAAATTTCATTGAGATGAGCCACCTATCCAAAGAAAGGTCTATGGGTCTAGGTTCACCCAAAATTTACAAAACTCATTTTGGTTGGATATATTTCGAGATATTCTGATTGTCCTAAACAGGCTCCTTTTTTAACAGATTCTGCCCTATGAATTTTTAGAGGCCTTTATGATCCCATTTGGTCCTCGGTTTCTTCATAAAATATGTAGCTAACACATTATTCTAGCCTCTTTGATGTTTCCAGAATTTGTAGAGGTGTTTCAATAATTTTAAACGACTTTATAACAAGTGAGACAGAATTTGAGATTTGAAAAAAGTTCAGAGAAATGATAATCTAAGAGGAGTTAAGCACCTAAGCTTAAGAACTTGAGTTCTTAACAACCCCAAATGATTTATTAACACATATAAGAGTGTTATTAAGTTAATAAAACTTTAGTTGGTCCTTTAGATCAAAAAGGCAAGAATTTGGGTTATAGAAACTCATGAAGGAGAATGTTTCAAACCTAAACAATTAAATTGACCTAAACAATATAGGACACTCTCATATCAATACACTTATGAGAAGTGAGTTGATACTAATGCTAGATATGTTATATAATCTAGGTATTGGTGGGGTTGCCGCGGATGGAGTTGTGTCATCTCAGAGATGAACGAGGTAGGCGTCGCGTTGGTCGACAACTAGGTGTGAGTGACTAGCAATATCATAATGACTAGTATATTGTGAAAATATTTTTAAATACATTTTTGAGCATGTGTTGGTATCATGTTCTTCATTACAAATTGCTCATCATGTTTATGAAAAGAGTTTTGTGAAATATATTGTGAGCATGTGTGGCTTGTACAAATGAAAGTTATTTTCTCTTAAAATATAGAGATTATGAGCATGTGTGTGTGATAACATATTTTCTTAAAAATATATTATATTATCGGAATGTGCCAAGTTATTGCGGATAATCATCCCGAGTTGTTGCGGACTTTTTTCGAGTTGTTGCGGCTATGCCGAGTTGTTGCCTTAAAGGCTTTTGCGAGCTATGCTCGAGTTCCTAGCACCTACCACTAGTGATAATGAGTGACCCTCATCTCTGCCACTCTAATTAAGTGAGTTGAAAATGAGATTGTGGTACCGTTAGAACTCCTGGCCGTGAGGTAGATGATTACTTGGTCACTGAAAGATATAGTATTTGTGTGTGCTAGTGAGAACGTATAATATTATATTAAGCATTTATAAGTTGGCTTAAGAACCGTATGTTGTTGTGGAGAAAAGGTTTGAAAGCTACTTTAGGTCATATGTTGAGAAATTAGAAAGTTGATTGGGCCGTAGAGCCGGTATGAAAGTATTTATAAATTATTAAAGTTGGGTCGTAGGGCCGTATATTAAAAATATGAAAGAGTTTTTATAAATCCTTATGAGTTGCGCTAGTGAGCCGCATGATATAAATATATTCTTCTGCATGAGTTGCAATAACAAATATTTTATTTTCTGTACGAAAATCATGTATGAACATTTATTGTTGTAGTATATTTTTTATTATGATACTAAGTTCATTCTCCTGTAACCACTTGTGGTTGCAGATCTTGTTACAGGGTAGTTGATCAGTCTACTATGGTATGATTGAGGTCGAAAGATGAGTGATGTAAGTATGAGAGCTGAAAGAGGTCATCAAAAAAGAATATGTTGAAAAAGAGCTATGGCTCTCATTTGTTGTTGTTGGAGATTGTGTATCCCGTGTGAGTTGTATAATTAGCTCGTAATTGATGTAAGTTTTATTCAAGGTTGAGAATATAATAAATGGAGTATAGTGATGCAGAGTGCATCCTCAGTATATTTGTTAAGATTTTGATCAGGTGAGCTTGTTTCGCACCACTCCGAGCAGGTTAAAATATCCTTAGAGGAGTAGGTGTGACAATTTTTGCCAAATGTCGAGAACTTAAGGAAAGAAGTACTGAAGGAATTTCATCGATCAAGCTTTTTAGTACACCTAGGGGGAACAAAATGTATCAAGATCTCAAACGCTTGAACGGAATGAAGAATGATGTTGTAATGTTTGTAGCCAGATGTCTTACTTGCCAACAAGTGAAGGTCGAGCACCAATGACTTGGAGGGAGACTTCAACCTCTACCAATGCCAGAATAGAAGTGGGAACATATAAAAATAGATTTTGTGACTGAATTACCAAGATTGCCACGGGATCACGATGCAATATGGGTAATTATGGATCACCTGACAAAGGCCGCATATTTTTTGCCAATAGGAGTCTCAAATACTATGGAATCATTGAGCCAATTATACATTCAGGAGATAATTCAATTGCATGGAATTCATGCATCTATCATTTCAGACCGCGACCCACGCTTTACTTCAAATTCCCGGGGAAGCTTGCAGAAGGCATTGGCTATAGACTTTAGTTTTAGTATGGTCTTTCATCCGCATATCGAAAGTCAATCTAAATGTACCATCCAAACACTAGAGGATATACTACGAGCCTGTGTAATGGATTTGAAAGGGAGTTAGGAGAAGAACTTACCTTTTATGGAATTCGCTTATAACAACAGCTTTAAAGTTAGTATTGGTATGACGCCTTACGAGCCTTTATATGGACGACCTTGTCGATCACCCATCTGCTGAAGTGAAGTTGGGGAGGCTAGCTTGCTTGGACCAGAGATAGTTCAAGAAATCACAGATAAAGTAAAGTTGATCCGCAAGCGTCTAGTGACTGCTCAAAGCCGACAGAAGAGTTATATAGATCAGAATACTAGACCCTTGAACTTCACTATAGGAGATCATATATTTCTAAAGGTTCAACCACGAATGGGAGTTATTCACTTTGGAAAGAAAGGAAAATTTATCCCAAGATATATCAAACCATTCAGGATATTGAAAAAGATCGGAGAAGTTGCTTATCACTTGGTTCTACCGCCACAACTTGCAGGAGTGCACAGTGTGTTCCATGTATTCATGCTGTGGACATACATAGTTAGAAATACATAGTTGATCCTTCTCACGTACTCAACTGGGAAGAATTAAAACTCGATGAGGATGTCACATTCGAATAGCAGCCAATGAGGATTATTGATCGAAGGGAAAAGATCCTACGAGGAAAGACTATTCCATTAGTTCGAGTGCTGTGGCGCCACAATGGAATAGATGAATCTACCTGGGAGCGGGAGGACACATTACGTGCCAATCATTCGCAATTGTTTGAAGTTGAAGGTACGACTTTAAATTTCAATGATGAAATTATTTTAAAGGGGTAGATTGTAAAACTCCGTATTTTTAAAGTCATAATTAAAAACGTAATTAGTTAGTAATTACGCGTTTAATATTCTAAAATCGAATAAGAAATTCACAACATAAGTTATTAAGATAATTAAACTTGAAAATAATCTAATAAATAAAGGCATGAAGCCTAGTTTGGACCAAATTAAATTAAAAAACTTAATAATATTTTTCTTTACATGAATTTAATTATGTGGGCTTAGACATAGGCCCAAAATGAAAACCATGGCTCAACTAAATTAATCAAGTCAAAATTAAAATATTATAGCCCAACTAATTAAACTCTAGCCCAAATAACCTAGTTAAGCGCAAATTATTTAATTTTGACCCAATAGTCAAACTAGGTCCAAGAGAATTGTAGAATGAAAGAAAAAAAGAAAAAAATACAATATATATATATATATAAGCTATGGCCGACCACCCCTAGGAGAGTGATGATGATGTGACCTTTTGTCTTTCATTTTTGTTTAAAAAAAGAAAAGAAAATGGGTTGAAATATGCCAAATTAATTTCCCTAAAATATAATCATTGTACAAAACCATAATTCTAGGACCATATTTTGTATTAAAGGCAAACAAGTCCTTATCTTACTTGTCCAAGATCTAGTTGTTATACAACCAAACTAAGTCTCTCGTAGTTGGAATGTAACCTAATAGAGTTAGAAACTAACTAAATGATGGATATTTATGTCTTTTAGACACCCAAGCTTTGTCTATGAATATAAGACATTTCTTCACAAAAAACACATTTTGCTCTCCTCCCTCTCTCTCTCTCTAAAAATTCGGCCAAGGAGGAAGGAAGAAGATGAAGAAGAAAGTGAAGGAAGAAATAAGAAGAAGAAAGGGAAGGAAGAAATAGGAAGAAGAAGGAAAAAATGAAGGAGAAGGAAAGAGGAAACCTGAAACTAAGTCCATAGAACTTTGATCAATAAATAATCAAGTAAGAGATCCACCTAACTCTTCTAATCTTCACCTATATCACTTTCTATCTCTCACCCCTCTTCAATCTAAAAGAAATTAAATCAAGAACAAGGATGGAAATCAGGAACATAAGTGAAGAATAAGAACCTTCTTGACTGAAGCAAAACTTTTGTGGATGGTTCTCAGACTTGTTGATGATTGTGAAGACGGATTGTATGTAAGGTGTTCTTAAGTGACTATATACATAGATGGACTATGGTTTGACATGTAGGAATGAGAACAAGATGTTGGGACTGTGGAAAGAACAAAGGAACCAAAGGAACATGTGGCTGCCATAAACTTTCAAGAATTTAATTAATCATCAAACCTTAAAGAAACCATAACAGGTTTTTATTAGAGCTATATTTAGGTGTTATTATCATGTGTGGTTTTTGGTTAGCCATACAAATGAGTTTTAGAACCTTTAAATAATTCTTGAGTAATCTGGTCCCTAGAGGCAGAATAACAGACCACTTTAACGAATTTTAATTAATTCTAGACAAATTCTCTTGAGGTGAGACATATATGAAAAGAAATATCTGAGTTTAGTTTCATTCATAATTTATTTAACTCAAATTGGTTGAAAGGATTTCCAGAAATTTAATTTGTACTAAACATGGCCGAATCTGGACAGATTATGTTCACGCTCTATTCACCCCTGCTTATGGTCACTTTGAGCCTTCGATTTTTTTATAAAAAAATAAATAACACCATGATCTAGGTCCATGCCTATTTTCATAAAGTTTTATATACATTTTTATTTTAAAATCAATTTTTAATGAGCACGACAGATTCTATAAACTTTAGAAAACTTAAAGTTTTAAGGTGAACTTTTTTCATAGGCCTCGTCTACCCCCTATTGTTGTACACTTGTGCATTTGAATGTACTTAAATGACATGTATAGATAAAGAATGCATCTTAGTCTTGAAGTATGATGCTATCCATACATGGTCTATGTCATGGGTTGGGATTGTCACAGTTTGTCTAGCTTGGCTAGTTGGACTTTTGAAGTGAGACTTCTTGAATCATAGGCAAGTTTCTAAATTATTGTGGTATGGGCAAGTTCCCATTTATGTTGATACCTTGGGCAAGTTTTCGTTGTGTGTGCACCGAGTTCGACTTTGAATTTGATGTTGGTGAAGGCATCATGACTTTTGAGATGGGTTGTTCGGAGGCATGTGTTGGTAATGAACGGATGTTCAGATCATGGCCTGCCTGATCCTACGTTCTTGGGCCTTGTATGAACCGGCGGAGTATTTAACTCGGCTATGAGTCATAATGTACCCAATGTGGATATATATGATTACTGATGACTTTGGTATTCACTTCTAGAAAAGTACTAGATAAGAATGATTTCTTTCGGTAAGAAGAGATCGTAGTTTAGTGATGTTATGTTGTTGGAGTCTGGTCTCATACACTTTCATATTCATACAATGCAGTTCTGGGTTTCGCTGCTCATGATATTTCATGTCAGGTAATGAAAAAATCCTGTGAAGGGAGATTTCATTGATGATTACATGGGCTCGTTGTTGACTTAAGAAGAATTTTAAGGTCAATGTATTTTTGGTATATGTAATTTCTGGTTTGAACCGTAAAGTTTATGTATGCATGAACTTTAATTTTTTTTTTTGAAAATGTAAAGTTAAACTTTAATGTTCTATGTATGTAATATTAATGATGGTTGATGTTAGCATAACCCAATATACTATAATTATATCGATTGATGTTCTTGATTTTTGGGGCATCACAGGTTATGAAAAAAAATCAAAAATATATTTGGTTTGTGTTTTTAATTTAATTTAATTTAATTTTTTTAAATTATTAAATTTCTTTAATTTAAGGTACTTAACTGGCTAACACCAAATTATTTAACTTGATGATTTTTCAACTAAAAAATTAAACAAAATAGTAATACAAAAAAATAAACCAAATATACTCTAAAAATGTATTTATGAATAATCAGACACTTATTTAAAGTGTTAATTACTATGAGGTCCCATTTTAGCTAGTTATGTACATGTAGATCTTATTTATTTTATTGCACTCCATTAGATCCTTTTTTAAAATATTCTAATTTAAAATTGACATATTTACCCCTTTTTATGTTTCCGTGTTTAATGGGATCTATATAGATATATATGTATATATGGTTATAGATATCTATATATATGGTAACGGTTGAAGGTATATATATTCAGTTACTTTTGAAGTTTTGGAAATCTGAATCATTATCGGTGAGGATTTGATATTTCTTCCAATCATCTCCGTCTGTTGGTGGGTTGGAAAGCTTCTTCTCTCTCTAATCTCATTACAGATATCTCTCTCTCCAGCTGGGTTCCCAATTTCATTAGGGAAGTTCAGTATCTCATCAACCCCTCGTCGAACCTCACGTCCACGACGGCTCCGATGACTTGGCATACCTTCCCGACAGTCCCGGCGCCGGTGAACTCGTCAGTGATGTACGGACGATCGGAGGAGAGA
>JAUTBS010161408.1:0-12176 GCA_032361285.1 Aequorea victoria | reverse complement strand
ATTTTTCAGGTGATCAGTGAGTTGCTTAGGCGATGGACGGCTGTGGCGGGATCCGAGTTCATGACCTCTAGGACATGGATCATTCATAGCATGTCATCTTATCATTTGTTTACTTCCGCATATTTACTCTGATTTATCAGTGACAGTATTCTATTGATGCTTTTGACATCATGGATGTTTGAGTATTTTGGTTTTATTGGGCTGTTGACCCAGTTGGATATTATTTGGATTTCCTAGATTATTATTACATGATCTATCATAGTCATTGCATGAGAGTTAATTTAATTATTTCAGCATTTATTAGCTGTATCGGGTTAAGGCTTTCTTGGTTTCGTTGGGCCACAGGCCCATGAACCATGGCCGGTCACCATTCCCTAATTGGAGCGTGACACAAATTGTCAACTTTTTGGTGGTAGACTGCCCATCAGCCTATAACGTCATTCTAGGAAGACTGGCCCTCAATCAGTTGAAGGTCATCACTTCGAAGATTGTATTCTATCTCTACTTAAAAAATGTTAGATTTTCTCATGATGAGTTTGTATGGATGACTCGATATTAATTGTGTTTAACATACATATTTCATACTGTATTTCACTTTATACTAAGTCCACTCTCTTGTAACCTTGTGGTTGCAGATCCTTAGCTTTGGGGGTAGAAGTATGTCCACATGTGCCATAAGGAGGAGCTATGAAGACCGTAGATATAGAGAATCACATTTATATTATTTTGTGTAGTCTTCTTCCCCAGTACTTTAATGTAAAGTTTTATGGATGTTAGTGATGGTGTATCCCGTGTTGATGTTTCTCTTTTGTCTGGTTGGAAGTACTTATGGAGTTATAGAATGATGTGTATTAATGATGGTTTTAAACAACAAAATTGGATTATTATGATGAATCTTGATAGATGGTTGCTATAGTTGACTGAGTCACCTCACTTCGAGTGAGGAATATTACCCCTAGGGGAGCAGGTGTGACATGACCTTCAGGTTGAGCTGATCCAATTTTTGAAGAGGTATCGATCCATCTTTGCCTAGACACATGAAGACATGATCGGGATCAGCCCAGAGGTGGTCACACATCACCTGTGTGTTGATCAGCTCTATAAGCCGGTCAAACAGAAGTAGCAGATCTTCGCCAAAGAAAGGAACCAGGCCATAGCGGCTAAGGTTGACAAACTAATAAAGACAAGGTTCATTCGGGAGGTACGATATCCCGACTAGCTCGCCAACGTAGTCCTGGTGAAGAAATCAAATAGGAAGTGGAGAATGTGTATCGACTTCACTGATCTGAACAAAGTTTGCCCGAAGGATAGTTATCTTCTCCCCATGATCAATCAGCTAGTAGATTCTACCAGTGGTCATGAACTTCTCAGTTTCATGGATGCATTCTCAGGGTACAACTAAATACTCATGAACGAAGTCGACCAGGAGAAAACCTCATTCATTATAGACCGAGGGATCTACTGCGACCGAGTAATGCCCTTCGACCTCAAGAATGTTGGGGGTACTTACCAGTGCATGGTCAATCTCATCTTCAAAAAGAAAATTTATAGGAACATCGAGATCTACGTCGACGATATGTTGACCAAAAGCAGAGAAGCCACCGATCACCTAGCGAACCTCGAAGAAACCTTCCAAGCGCTACATAACTTCAACATGAATTTAAATCCATCCAAGTGTGCCTTCAAAGTATCGGGAGGAAAATTTATTGGGTTCATGGTCAGCAAACGAGGAATCAAGGCTAATCCTGAGAAGATCAGAGCAATATTAGAGATGCAGTCTCCAAGAATAGTAAAAAAATACAGAAGCTGACAGGACGGTTGGCTGCCTTGAAGAGATTTATTTCAAAGGCGACTGACCGATGCACACCACTCTTTAACATCTTGAAGAAAGCATTTGACTAGACAGAGAACTGCGAACAAACATTTGTTGACCTTAAGATGTACTTGACCTTTCCCCCCACTACTCTTCAGAACAGTGCCCGGAGAAGAGCACTTACTCTACCTAGCCATTTCATAAACAACGGTAAGCTTGGCCCTTATCCGCAAAAATGCAAGGGCTCAAAAGCCCATCTATGACAAAAGTCGAGCATTCCAGGGAGCAGAATCTAGATATCCCTAGGTAGAGTAGTTGGCATTCACCCTAGTCATCTTAGCTAGGCGACTGCACCCCTACTTTCAAGCTCATACTGTAGTCATACTGACAGACTAACCATTACGACAAATACTACAAAGGCTAGAGACTTCTGGGTGATTGGTACAGTGGTCGATGGAGCTGGGCAAGTTTGACATCCAGTATTGACCATGCCCAGCTATCAAAGGACAAGCTATAGTAGACTTTATAGCAGAGTTTATGACCGAGTCACCTTCTGCCGAGCAATCACAAGTTCAGTCAATAGCCGATCAGTCGATAGCCGATCCAGAGACCAAGGTCATCTTTGACGCTCGGTAAGTATGGACGATAAACTTTGACAGATCAACAAACCAGTCCGCCAGTGGTGCTGGTCTAGTCCTCATCTCCTCCTAAGGAGATACATTGAAATATGCCATGCGTTTTGGTTTCAGAGCCACCAATAACGAGGCAGAGTACGAAGCCATTATAGCCGGTCTTAGACTGGCATTGGTAATTGGGGCAACATAGGTAAAAATCCTCAATGACTCACAATTAGTAGTCTATTAAGTACTGGGCGAATACAAAGCGTGAGAGGAGCGAATGAAAGCCAACAAAACTATCATGGAGGAACTCACAGCCAAGTTCAACAAATTCCTGATTGAAAGGGTCCCCATGGATAGCAACCAGCGAGCCGACGATCTCGCTCTACTGGCCTCATCTCCTGAGGGGCAGATGGGTCGGGAAGTATTGACAGAGTATCTGACTCAACCAAGCATTGCTCAAAAGGAGACACCTGTAACAGTCAACATGACACAGGTCTGTATAATTTGGGCAGAGAATATCATTAACTTTGTGCGAAGCGATCAGCTACCTGCTGACCGAGCTAAGGCAAAGAAGCTGAGGTACCGAGCAAGTAAGTACACACTCATCGATGACGTCCTATACAAACGTGTATTCTCAGTACCCTACCTAAGATGCATCTCAGAGAAAGAATCAGAGTATATAATGAAAGAGAAATATGAGGGAATTTGTGACAATCATTCGAACGGTTGGGCCTTATTTGGCAAAATCTTAATGGTTGGCTACTATTGGCCCACAATATAAAAAAATGCAAACTCATCAAGAAGTGTGACAAGTGCCAAAGATTTGCAACCACCCCCAGGCAACCACCAGAGAAGTCACGGTAATCACTAGGACCATTCCCGACAGGGAGAGGTCAAGTAAAATTCCTGATAGTAGCGATTGACTATTTCACCAAATATGTGAAAACAGAGCCACTAGCAAAGATTACCGAGCAGAAGGCGATAGATTTCGTGTGGAAGTGAATCGTATGTTGATTCGGCATCCCAAGAAATATCATCACCGACAATGGTAAGCAATTTGACAACAAAGGGTTTAGGGAGTTCTGCGGATGACTAGGCATCCAGAATTGATACTCCTCCCCTGCCCATAACTAAGCTAATGGGCAGGTTGAGGTAACCAACAGAACGATCTTGAAAATAGTCAAGACCAAGCTGGAATCAGCAAAAGACCTCTAGGCCAAAGAGCTTCTGAATGTCCTTTGGGCATACCGAGTGATAGTACGAACTCCAACAGGGGGACCCCATTTATGCTCGTCTATGGGAGCGAGGCAGTCATCCGAGTGGAGATCAGCCTAGCAAATCACTGAACCACCAACTTCAACAAAAATAAGAATGACCAAGCTCTCCGAGAAAGCCTAGATTAGATAGAAGAGATTCGACAAGTCTCAGCTCTTAAAACGGTGGCCAACCAACAGAGAATGAAGAGGTACTATGACAATAACGTTAGAAAGAGAGAATTCGGTGTAGGGGACTTGGTCCTCTAAAAGGTTTCTCTCGTTACTAAAAATCCCCGGGAGAAAAAAATGGGACCGAGCTGGGAAGAACCTTATCAAGTTGAAGATCGAGTAAGAACTGGAGTATATCGATTGAAAGATGCGACCGGCAAAATACTTCCACGTGCATGAAAAGTCGAGCATCTTAGAAAGTACTACCAGTAAAGAAGCATGTAAACGACAGCAATAAAAGCATCCACTTTTTATGTATTATCTATTTTTATGCTTTCTACATAAAACTCTACATCTATAAAGTTCAACAGCCAGCTCACTTGAGGACCTGGTCAGCCAAAGAACGGTTTAATTGACTTAAAGTATCCAACCGAGGCCTAAAAGACTACAAAGTTCAACAACCAAGTCGCTTGAGGACCTGGTCAGCTAAAGAATGGTTGGGTCGACTTAAGGTATCCAACCGAGGCCCGAAAGAATATAAAGTTCAATAGGCAGGTTGCTTGAGGACCTGCTTAGCCAAAGAACGGTTGGATCAACCTAAGGTATCTAACCGAGGCCCATAAAACTACAAATTTCAACAGCCAGGTCGCTTGAGGACCTGGTCGGCCAAAAACGGTTGGATCGAGTTAAGGTATCCAATCGAGTCCCAAAAGACTACAAAGGTCAACAGCCAAGTCGCTTGAGAACCTAGTCGGCTAAAAAATGGTTAGATCGACTTAAGGTATCCAGCCGAGGCCTGAAAGACTACAAAGTTCAACAACCAAGTCGCTTGAGGACCTGGTCGGTCAAAGAACGGTTGGATCAACTTAAGGTATCCAACTGAGGCTCGAAAGACTACAAAATTCAACAGCCAGGTCACTTAAGGACCTGGTTGGCCAAAGAACGATTGGATCGACTTAAGGTATCCAATCGTGGCCCAAAAGACTACAAAATTCAATAGACAGATCGCTTGAGGACCTGGTCGGCCAAAGAATGATCGGATCACCTGTGGATCCAACCGAGGCCTCAAAGAATTTTACAAAATTCAAACAGTCAGATAATTTGAGGATCTAGTCGGTCAGAGAATAATTGAATCACTCAAGGATCCCACTGAGCCCTTGAAGAGATCGACTAAGCATGTAAAATCCACAACCAAGATCACTTTAGGATCAAAGTAAACCGACAAGAGGTCGGACTATTTGAAGAAGACCGACCGAGAATCTAAAGACTTAGAAAAACTCCCTACCAGATTGTTTTAAGGTCTGGTGGTTGGATGGTTTGAGAGTCTGACTGAGGTATTAAACACTTAGTAATTTTCATTACCTCAAGTCAGAGCGGGGAAAGGGCTACTAGAAAGCCCGATCGAGATATCCAACACTTAGAAAAAATTAAAAGGGAAAACACAATATATCATCCAGAGATAGAGTATTCCATTCATCTCTCAAAAGAAAATATAAATGAGCAGTCGCTTAATAAAGTCGACCGAGACATACAACATTTAGCGAAATAAAAGTACAGAAGATAAAGTGAAACATTCATTCAAACTAAGAGTGAAGACATCCAAAAATAGCTTTTCATTCATATTGTAGAATTATTTTTACAAAAAATACAAAGAAAAGAAAGCCAAAATTACATGAAGATAAAAAGAAGAAAAAGGGATGTCAGGCTGAGGGCTTCTCGGTGGGCTTCTCGACTGAGCCCCCTTCCTCAGCTTCTAGGTCGTCGTTATCCAAGAGGAATGGGGAGAAATCTAAGTCTTTGAAGGAGGCCGTTGCTTGGGCCTTCATCACGTTGAAGCCACTTATGTAGTACTCAACGGTCTCCATGTTGAATTCATTTGAGGCCTTAAAGGCCTCAACAGCTTCCTTCTTGGCCTTTATTAGTGTGGCCGAGAGCTCAGCGGAGTCCCTGCTCTCGATCGTTGCCAGCAGCGCCTCCAGGTCCTTGACCCTTGCCTCGGCCTGGGCCCTCGCCTTCTCGCTGGCCTCCCTCTCAGCCAGGAGGCCAAAAGCTTCCTTCTTGGCCTCGGTAGTCAGCTGCTGGGCTTCGGTCCTAGCCTTATTTAGTTGCTCGACTTGTCCCGAGAGCTTGGCCAACGTCGATGCAACCTTCTTGCCTTCAAAGGCACTGAGAACCTCTCGCTGATAGCAGCGATTGGAAATTTGAATAGCCCGAGCGCAAGCCTATAAAGCAGAAACAAAGGAAGAAATCAGATACGAAAAAAAGTGTAAAGACAAGCAGAAAAGATAAAGGGGGCAAGTAAGAAGCTTATCTGGGTTAAGTCCATGAGTAGGTCCCTAGCAAAGGGAACTATCCTGACCTCGGCCAAGATGGGATTGACTTCCCCAACAAAGTCAAACATCTTGACCTTGGCATGGTTGAAGCTAGTGAGCAGGTCCCTAGCCGAGGAAGAGCTCGGAGGAAGAGGATCCAAGACGGCTGGGGGCAGTTACCTCAGTAGAGGGGACAAAGACAGTAGCCACTGCCAAAGGAGCCTCCCCACCGGAGGCCTGGATCCCTTGGGTAGGGAGCCCTCAAGGGGATCTAACTCTACAACAAGTGTGGGTTGGTCCTTCTTAGATGGGGCCAGACCCTTCCTCAGTTTCTTCGTCGTCTTAGGCTCGGCCTCCTCGCTGCGCCTAGCCCGAACTTTCAGGAGTACGAATTTTTCGGGCCTCTTCGACATTCCTGCTCAAAAAGGCAAAAAAAAAGAGTTAGAAACAGATAAAGAATATTAGAAGCACAAAAGAAAAATAAGGAAAGACCAACATAGTAAAGAAGAAACAAATAGGTAAGGGATTCGCACTCGGGACGTCATGGCCACGCAGCTTGGCACTCAACGTATGGGGAGTCACCAGCTGGCTATAAAATCTAACTGGATGATCCCAAGCAGCCTTTATCTTGGCCTTCGCCTTGGCGTCAACTGCGGGCTCAGTTGAGATTTCATCGGGGTTGGATTTTTCCCACCTCATCCTAATCATAGGGGTGTAGGGGCCCACGACTTCATCAGGTTGGAATTCTAAATCGATCCCCGAGATGAAAAAGAACTTCTTCTTTCAGGACTTATTAGAAGAAGGACAACTAAGAATGAGAGTTCGTTCCTCCGACCAAGCCTGGAAAAAGTACTAGCCGAGCAATTTTTCCTTCGGCTAGTAGCAGTGGAGGAATTCCTCCACTCTAAGGTGGTGCTCACCACCCGAGACCTCCTCCCAGGGGATGATGGCCCCATATAGAATCCTCCAAGCATTCGGCATAAGCTGCCCAGGGGATAAGTCCAAGAAGTCAAGGAGTTCCCTTACTATCCTGAGAAATGGGAGTCTCAGCCCAGTGGCGAAGGCATGCTCATACAAGCACAGCTCGCCATCGGGAGGAGAACACGTCCACTCATCACAGGGAGCGAGGTAGAATTCTATGGATTCTAAAAGGGAAAGGGAGGAGTGAAGACGTGCTAAGTTGAGTGGTCGACTAGTAGAGGGAACAAGTTCGGCAACAAACTCTTAAGTGCCCTCCTCAAACAGGCGAGCGATTGAGTTGGAGCTCTCCCCACCAGCAGGCGATAATTGCCTTTGGTTCAGGAGAGTAACAGGGTCAGTGACCGAGACCGTGGTCCCTGACCCAGACAGAGAATGCTTATTCCCGAAGGACTTAATTTCTTAGGGGTACTCTATTGTACCCCTCCGAACAAGAGGCAAAAGAAACCTAGCTATGGTAGAGGCCTCTATACAGGCTAGATCGAACAATGGGCTGTCAAAGACAAAAGAAACTCGGTAGAAGGGGAAAGAGGAGAACGCCTATGAAAAAACTCCACCCTATTGATA
Source organism: Aequorea victoria (assembly GCA_032361285.1). Lineage (NCBI taxonomy): Eukaryota > Metazoa > Cnidaria > Hydrozoa > Leptothecata > Aequoreidae > Aequorea > Aequorea victoria. The sequence continues at coordinate 4,462 of JAUTBS010161408.1, read as the reverse complement.
AAAAACCAAGGGGTGGGAAGGAAAAATGAGGGTACGACAAGAGTTCTAACTCAGAACTTGAGGAAGCTAGAATTGGTTCTTCAAGAAGAGGGAGACTATACAAGCAATAAGAAGATCCAAAAAAAGAGAAGGGGACAAGAAAGCTGACAGGAAAGAGAGGGGGAGACACCACTTCAAACAGAAGAGGTGTTGAGCTTTCTCGCCGGTGATAATGGAGGAGATGCCGGAAGTAGAACAGAGATGCGGCCTGAGAGAGATCGCACGTAAGAGAGAGGTATCTTTTCTAAGATATGTGAAAAACATAAAGAGGAGAGAAAGGCCCTCCCCTCGCCTATATATAGGCAAAGCACGAATGGCTCAAATTTAAACAAGCTTTTTAATCCAACGGTCCCAAGACCGAGCGACATCGACCGTCCGATGTAAAGAGACTGACGGCCCAGATTGACCCACGTGTCAATCGGATACCAAAAGGCTGCCCTTTTGAGCATTTGAAAAGGTCCCCATTTAATGAGAAGCAATGTTTTGTCAGCCCAAGCCGTCACCTCGGGGAAAGGGAAAGCCTCCTCGTGCCTCGTGTAACCGTCACTTCAGGGAGCTAAAACGATGTCACAATAATCGTACAATTGCCATTTTAAACAGACTATTCCCTTCGTTGAGCAAGTTTAGCTCGGGAATAGGGGGCATCTGATAAGTATGAACTGAGCGGTCGAATAAGACCGACCGAGATGAACATAACCAAATATTAAAGACCGACCGACATATTGAGAAGAAAATAACAGATCAATCAATCTAAGATCAAAGTTTTAACCAACTGGGGAAACGTGCATGCTCTCGGCATCCCAAGACGAGCATGAGCCAACCTAGGCTGGGCACTCACTCTGCTTGTGTATGCTCCTGAGAGACAGAGCTAAGACTTGAGCGACATCGAAGCATGTAAAAACCCTAAATATCGCACACACTCGAGCGTTAGTGATCAAGAGATGATTCAAAGCTCGGTCAGATTATACACTCGGTCAGCCAGACTGGCCGAGCCGAACGCTAGTAAAGGCAAGCTCTAAAATCAATGCCATCGATCTCTCTCGAGATCACCCCTGCACCAATCTCGGTAAAAGACCAGCGATCAGATATTTACGAATCCCGAGATTCTCGCTCAGATCGGCAAATCCCAAATTTATCTCTATCCTATTCTGGAGATCTCGTTCCAAACCCGATAAGTCAGGGATTCTCCCCTATCGTACTCTGAGATCCATGCCTCTACATCTCTATAAGTAACGACTATCTATATACTCCAAAGGTATGCTACTTTTTACATACTTCTACATACAGTATTTACATTCTATAGTTTTTATGAGCTACTGCCTATTCGCTGACTTGAGCAACGGAGAATCATAGGCCGATACCACATTGGTGTCTATGTTCTAACATCTTGCAGAATCTCAACCGGTGAACAGGAGCAACTCTGCCATAGCTTTGGGGGCACGCCGATCATGAAGCCGATCTAGGAGGCTGTCCATATTTAGACACCAACAGGCATAATCAAACTTATAAGCAGGCTCAAGGGAGTATCATCAACCTGAATCGAATGTGGTTTTTGTCAGTATAATATTATCAGTCGAACACGAAGTGCCGGCACCCAACTCACCGGTCTTGTTGACCTCAATAGAAGTCTCACATATTGGTGAATCAAAGTGTCATACACTAAATACACACGTCTAATAAATACTTTGATATTAAGAGTTTAAACAATACATAGTAATACGATGTGTGAATTAATTTATGGCATTCAATACAAAATTAATTATCTCGATGATTCTACTCAATACACACCGAGTGTACTAATACATTGAGTCAAAATTTTGAATTTCAAATTCAAACCATTTACCGTAGCCAATACAAGCCTAGTAAAATAATATGTTACAGTCGTTCCAATGGTTTGTCTAATTTCATCTAGACTGTGAGTTTTAATTAAAATTATTCTGTCAAAACCGATGCTTCGATCTTCCATATGTAAGCCAAACTATACATACTGAATCAAATACTCGATAGGAACAAATGACAAATTTGCATAAATATAAAATAAAATATACAAACACTCATTCTTATTTAGATTCTCATTAAAATAGATTTTTATTGAATAAATAATAAAACATATACAAAAGACACGACTTTTAGTATATAATCCCAACATAGGCTACACTATATATAACCTTCGCCTAAACCTAGAAAAGGTACACAATTCATAGAATTCTAAGTGAGTTCTCGATTATCATTTTCAGTCTCTCATTTAAGTATTTGAAGATTTCAGGCCGGCACCCCACAGGTGTCGAGTTTTTTTTCAAGACTTTTGAAGATTTTGGGAAGACGATCCAGTTTCTAGCTAATATTTTGGCATCGTCTGTGGGAACGATTATCATCTCATCAACTAATCATTGGTAGAACGTGAATGGTTAAAACGAGATCAATGACTTTTGAAAGCAATCGTCAGAGGAACAATTCTCAAGATGAACAATACCAGACCAATGTGGAGCAATGGTTAAGAAATCTAACTCAGATTATCCAAGGGCTAGTAAAGCAAAACCAAGCTATTAGCTGAAGACTCGAACAGGACCAACTCCTACCACCTCCCTCTCCATTGGCACCTAACTCGGTTGTTGGGGGAATCGTGGTGCTAGAGAAGGAGATGGGAGGCCCGACATAGTTCTAGTTCCTTTTCAAGCCCCTCAGCTGAACAATCAGCGACAAGGGAGAGAGAGAGAATTAATGATGATGGTGGGAACGAGATAGCCGAAACCATGGTCAACTCCCAGTTGAGGAACTTTCATCCAAGAAATAACGAGGTTAATCAATAAGACCGATCATAGGTCCCAACCGCTCTAGAGGCTGAGATGAGGAAAGTGAAGGAGCAACTCCACAACATGATGGAAGTTATGAAGGGAAAGACTGCAATGGTAGTGGACGAATTGGTACAAATGATAGATTTACCCATTTCACCCGCAGTGATGGATGACCTCTTGCCCTCCAAGTTCAACATATCATAGATTGAGATTTTTGATGGCCTAAAGGATCCCCTCGACTACCTTAAAATTTGCAAACCCTACATGCACCTGCATGCAACCTTGAAGGGATCGGCTCGGGTGTTATTCAGTCCATTATCACCTTCACCCAACTAAGCAAAGTTTTTATGAGATATTTAATTGGGGGTCAGAGGCATCACCGACCAACCATGTACCTCCTCAACATCAAGTAGAGTAAGACAAAATTTGCGTCAATATGTAACTCGGTTCAATGTCGATGCCTTAAAGGTGAACAACATTGATGACAAAGTGGCACTTACTGAATTTATGGGATGGGGCTATAGGCAATGAAGTTTTTTTTCTCTTTAGCCAAAGCCCCCCTCAGGCATGGCTGAGATTATGGTCAAAGCCTAGAAGCAATGAATGCCAGAAAAGAATGAGGTTGAGAATCGAGCAAGAAAAGCGAGCCTAAAAACAGGTAGAATAGAGCAAGAAAATCGAGCCTGTAAACAAGCATAACCGAAGGGTAAGAGAGATGAGCCCGACAGTCCAGAGAGTCTGAACATGGTTAACAAAATTAGGTTGACTCAAAGCGACCAAGAGTACCGTCGAGCCGCAGTATTTATAGAATGAGTTAGATCTGACTTGGTTGTTATGATGAGGGGCTATCCCATCCATCTAGTCCATCGTATTTGAGAATTGTCATGATGAATATCTAGAGTGTTTTTTTGGATTTTTTCAGTGATTGTACAGCACCAACCAATGTTGGTTGGGTCGAGCATAAATAGGTACAAAGCTCGGGACTCCTACCTTGATTGTTTTGTAGCCTAGCTAAACTGCACTAAGCTCGGCAGTGTTCTGGTTAGAGCAGGCTATGACCTAGGCATGTAAGACCACGGTATGCATGCCCTCGTGTCACGAGTTGCTCATTTTATAGCCAACGTCGTGACGTCATGTGATCGAGGCCATTAGAGAGGGAAATAGTTTTGCGCGCCATGAAGAGTCATCCCATGACACCTCGGCAAGCTATATACTTGGCAAGCCATGCATTTGGTATACCCCGACTTCGAGTTGCTTGTCCAACTTGGAAAAAGTTTCCTTGTATGAATGACATGTTTTAGACGTGGTTATCTAGTCAAATGTCTAAATTGACCTCCCTTACTAATTATTCATATGTTTTGGTGAGTTCTACCACCATTTGGTGTAATTCTATCACACTTGTGAGTAATTAGTGTACTTTTTAGTATACCTTTTAATGTACATAGCATTTTTTTTATGAAAAAATATTCATAGGTGATTCAGCCACAAGTTCTATTTATGGGACTTATTTGAGGATAGATCCCATTTGAATTTTTTAACCCAAGAAATCTCATTTATTTTCAATATTTCTAAAATATCCTCATTGGATCTCGACCACCCGTGGATAGCGCAGCGGCGTGACTGGCCGA
>JAUTBS010161298.1:0-12177 GCA_032361285.1 Aequorea victoria | reverse complement strand
ATCCATAATTATTCAGGACATAAATTCCTCCAAAATATAACACTGATCATATTTTAATATTTATTACCCAAACTACAGGGTCTATTGAAATAATAAGATTGAATCTCGTCCGTAAGTAATTCGAAGTAATAAAATATTAAAACACGTCAGCATTCAATATTTATCGGGATTAAGAATCTATAAACACTCGAGCAAACTGTGAAATTGTATAAGCTCAATCATGTCAGTATATGAACTTTAATTTCACCTTTCGTTATGTTCAATACATTCCTGATTTACCGAACACAATTTTTCTTAAATTATCGAACAAATTCATGTGATTAAAATCAACCACTGAGATTGTACTCGCAGTTATACCTATAGGAAGTCAACCCTATATAGGCTGTGAACTAATATAATTATACATGAACTGAATTTCTGATCTTTTGTAAGTAGACCAAGCTCTATTTATCAGAATTCACATGTGTATAATTACCGACATTCCGTATTTTAATTATAAATAATAAAAATATATTTTTCACAAACAAGGATATAAATGAGCTAAGACAAATCAAATATTATTAATAAAAATAATATAAAATATTTTATACTGATTTTTATATAAAAAAGCACAACACATTTGAGGGAACCATTTAAGATCTGATGGACCATTTGAAAGAACCGTTTAAGGTTTGAGGGACCAATTGAAAGAACCGTTTACGGTCTGGATGACCATTTGAAAGAACCGGTTAAGGTTTGTGGCGAGCATCTGAAAGAACCGTTTAAAGTCCGGAGGACCATTTGAAAGAATCGTTTAAAGTCTACGGAATCATTTAAAAGAACTGTTTAAGATATGAGGAACCATTTGAAAGAACCGTCTAAGTTCTAGGACACCATATGAGAAAACCGTTTAAGATTTGGGGGACCATTTGAAAGAACCATTTAAGATCTGGGGACCATTTGAATGAGTTCTGACCATAAGATTGAGTTTATGAGTGTGGAATTCTTCGAATTTTGAATATTAAACTTTAGGTTTTGAGTTTTTGAATTTTGAACTAGGGTTTTGAATATTGAATTTTGAATTTTAAATTTTAAATTTTGAATCTGAGTTTCAAATATTGAATTTTGAATTTGGATCTCGGCCTTTGACTTTCTGAATTTGAATTTTGGATGTCGAATTTTGAATTTTTAAATTTTGAATGTTGAATGTTGAATTTGAATTTTGAATTTTGAATTATCAAATTTTGAATTTTTAAATTTTGAGTTTTAAATTTTAAATTTCAATCTTGGAATTTAAAACATGAATTTCAAATTTTGAATTTTGAATTCGAAGTTCGAAGTTTGAATTTTGAATTTTGAATTTTGAATTCTGAATTTTGAATCTCGGCTTTTGAATTTTTGAATTTAAATTTTGAGATGGAATTCCGAGATTAGGAGTAGGAAGATTCTAATTTTGAAAAATGAAGGTTTTGAGAGGTAAAGATTGAAATTTTGAAGAAGGAGATTTAAAAGTTCTTTTGGAGGAAAATTAGTAGATATTGTTTTTGAATGTGAATATGGATTTTAGTTTGAATTTGCATTTTAATTTGGTTTTATTTTAGAAACCTGGATTTGGGATTGTGGGGTGTTTTTGAATTTTGAAAAAGGGGGCAAAAAAAATTTGGAATTTGAGGCCTGGATGGAAGAAGTCTGGTCCGGCACAAAGTGGCAAAAAAACTGGTTCTGTTGGCCAGTCCGATATGGTAGGAAGGTCGGTCTAGCCTTTATGGTTGGACCCCTTTTTTGTGTCTTTGTGTGTGATGAGTTGACTCGGTTCGTTAGAGGTCTTTAAAACCTAATTTTTATCTTTGGAGTCTTTACTTGAAACATTTCAAAAAGTTCTCTTTCTCTCTCTAAAATTATTTCTCTTCATATTTGGTTGAAATCTCTTGAGAATGTCTTCTACAAAGGGATCTCGGAGGAAGAATACAACTTCGAAGGTTGGGAATGCTTTTGAAGAAGATTTCCTCTTCTAGGACGTCGGAAATCACTTGTCCCATGCCACCTATTCCAATGTGGTGAGTGATTTGTTAGTTTTGTTGTTTGTGATTGATTGGTGTTTTGGGGTGATTTTGAACTGGGGCTATTGGTTATTGTCAAATATTAGACTTGTTCTTACATCCGTATCATGTTGGATTTGTCATGTATAGGTTTGATGGGTGGATGCATATGAAGGCTCGTATGGAGTTTTTGGTGTTTTCTTTCAGATTCATGATGTTGGAGTTTGAGGATCCATGTGATGAGTTGGATCATGTGAGTGCACGTAGGATTGCATCTTGTCTTGCATGTGTCATGTTACGTTCAACATGTTGTGTCGTATAAAATGTGTCATGATGTGTGCCATGTTTTAAACTTATAATTTGTTTCGAGATTTCTTCATGAGATTTTGTATCATCAGGCTTGATGGTTATTTTGTGGTCCGATTTTGTTTCGATGATGATTTTTGTTTTCCAGACCGTACGGGGATGGTGAAATGTTATAGAGGTTTGACTAATACCTTGGCTTGGTATAGGACCTTACCCATACTGGTGCAGACAAATGTGATCAATGTCGGCTTTGGTCTATTCATGGAGTCGTTGGTTACTGTCCAAAAGGATTGGGTCTTACTGGATGCATTAGCGGAGCAGTGCTAGAATACCCCGAATACTTTCCATCTCTCCTTTGGCGAGATGACTTTGACACCTCTAGATTTCACCATGATAACTAGATTGTGCATTAGTTGGAGCCCTTTACTCCATGACCCCAAGATCCACCAACAAGATAGGGTGTGGAAACATTTCTTTGGCATTGAGTCCCTTTTTCCAAGGATGGTGGCGTCCCATATTCTGTCTTCTTCAATCAATTTTAAGGTCCTCCTTGTAATGACGAAGACAATGCTCTTTATCATACAAGGGCCTTTTTGATGTTTGTGCTTGGAGCGATCCTATTCGTGAATCTAGGTAGCATTGTGTACTTGTACTTCTTGTCGGCCTTGAGAGACATTGGCCATGTTCATGAGTTTGACTGGGGGTGGTGCTGGTCTGCCTCCTCTGTATGGGTACAAGAGCTTCTGGTAAACCTGAGAGGTATGATGTTTTTTGTTTATTCCTTTCTGCTTTGTCTTGCCACTTTCCTTATGTATTTCACATAAGGACTGTTGTAGGTTTGGTGTTATGAGTATATACCCACTTTGGCCTATCCGAACGCACATGTGATTCTTGACATTTTTCCTCGGACTTTACGTTTGGTTAAGAATTCCATAGGAGACCGGCCCACCAGTCATAATCTATTAAGGACCAGGGATGCTCTGAGTGATCTATCCTCTAATCAGGTGTTTGATCTTTATTATTTTTTCCTTTTGAAATAACTTTGCCTGCTTCCTTACGTCTTTATATATTAGGTGACTTGGCGTCCTTGGGATTCGAATGACTTGCCCGGGGCTGCTGTTGACTCGAGAGAGGCTTGCATGAAGAGGCTTCTTTTAGAGGGCCATTTTTGTAGGGAATAGTTTTTAGGCGAGAGGGTGTCTCGTCAATCTATTGGCACCAACACTTTTTGGATTCCTCTCCTGCCTCCTACTTCCATGAGGTGCCCCTTCTCCTTTGAGGGTGATAACTTGGATGAGGCCATCCTGGGATACAATGCAACTCGTTTCCTGGCGACTGGGTCCAAATCTTATGGCCAGTTTATTCACAATAAGCTGATGCCCCCTTTGATCATGGTGCTCCCGAGCCTAGGACAGGTAGTGTTGCACCTTCTTCTGTGGTAGATCCACCGTCTTGGAGATATACTTCAAGGAAATCTTCTCGGCTTTTGCATGTGTCGTGGTCCATTGATCTTCCCGATGAGTACGAGAAGATGGTGGAGTGGCGTTATCCACCAATCCCGGAGACTGAGTTTGGCATGCCTGAATCGATGACCTAGGTACTTGAATCAATTATTTCTTGTTTACTTAGCACTTTTTTCAGTTTGTTTATGATAGACTATTCACAGGTGCCCCGTCCTTTTGTGGACCAAGTCTTCCACTCTTTCCATTCATTGCAGAGCTACTTCCGGAGGCATGAATTCACCTGGATTGCTTCTTGTCGGAGCACCACCAATGCCGTGAGTATTCTTGTTCTCTCTATTTTTAGGTTATTCTTGGTCCTAATACTTGATTACTTGTCTAGATCCCCATGAGATGTTCTGCCAGTGTTAGGACTGGTGATCCGGTGGTCTAGAGGCAGAGTTCTAGAAGCCATCATTCTTTCGATGTTCCTCGACCTACATGGGCTCCGAGCTTTAAGCCTACCACATCCAATGATACGGACGAGGACTTTACTCTTGAGGTTTAGCCAAATGTAGCTTCGTCGAGTCGTCCAGCTAAACCCAAGAGGAACCGCAAGTGATTGGACCACTTGTGAAAACATCTTTTTCTAATGAAGGTCCTGTAATAATGATTAACTTTGAGTGTTCTTGTGGTGTCGGTTTTTGAATATTTCATTTTAGTTTGATTCGATTGTATTATATTTTTGTTAAAATTTCACTTTGTTATCAATGTGGGCTTTTGGGATTGACCGAAATTTGTGTCTAGCCGGATGTTTTTCAATTTTGAGTGGATTGACTCGATCATTTTGAGATGACTGCCTATTTTGCAACGTATCGTTTGAGGAAGTATCGTATTTTCAAAAACGTTGCATTTTAGAAAGTTGTATTTTTGGAAGGTATTAGCATTTTTTTAGGAAAGTCTTTTTTTAAGGAAAACAATAAAGGCTGGTCTGGCCTTTATGAGGAGCCGGTCCGGCTCACAGAGGGGTATTCGAGAGGTTTTTGTGCCGGTTCAGCCTTTCTGCCCCTAGATTGAGAAATTTCAAGAATCTGGTCCTGAATGGGGTTTTCTTTTCCTTTTAAGATCCTAGGGCCCTTGGCTCTATAAAAGTGATATTTTTATGATCTTAACTCATTCATATTTCTCTAATTTCACTCGTCTTCGAGTTTTGGGCATTTTCGTGAAGATGGACGTGGCATTTGGTCGTGATTTGAGTCGTTGGATGGATGACTTCTCCGACATTGAGAAGGTAAATTTTCAACATTTTGGTTTGAATTCGCTATTTGTGTTGCATTCTGTCTAGCTCCAAAATGACTTTCTCTTGGCTGCGAGGAAGTCATGCGATCCTGTAGTTCGAGTTTTTCATTTGGTCTCCAAGAGTTGTGTCCGACAATTGAAAAATTTCAATCCATTCTCGGTATGAACCTCCATGACTTTTCAATCTTGCCTACTCCTCGACTCAACTATGTGACCACCTTGGTTGATCTTTGTGATTTCAAGGCTTGGGAGGCCAAAAGTTTTTATTCTGGTGATGTGTTGTTTGTTCAAAAATTGCTTGATCGTTTCGGCTCTATAGGTGATTTAGGTGAATTTTTGCATCAAATGTGTCGTAGGCATGCTTTGTGTATGTGTTTGTTGGTGGAGTTTTTGTTAGTTTCTTCAAACATGAAGCCCGAGATCTGTATTTTGGACGTAACTGCGCAGATGTCGCAGTTGGGGAATCCCATGCCGATGATTCTGGCTGAAACACAGATGGGCTTAGATGACGTGTAGTGTGGTTCAATTACCAAATTTCAAGGAAGTCCAATCTTTTTACAAGTATTTTTTGTTTTTGTTTTTGTTTTTGTTTTTGTAGAAAGAAAAGAATTTTTGTTTTCTTTTGTTGAAGTTGATATTGGCGTATTTCCAAAACCTTTGCAGATGTGGCTAATGGATCACGTTAAGTTGTGGGATTTTCCTGAATTGCTTCCGTACAAATCATCTGGTTATCTGTAATGTCCGTTTAGGCATCGGTGTTCTTCAATGAGTGAGTGGCAAGAATGGTTGGACACACGTTCTTGTGACAAGATTCGATGGAGAGTTTCGTGGTGGGATGTTCCATTTAGGTGTTCATGTCTTTTAGGAGAGCGGTTCGTCTGCTTGGTTGGTCTTCACAAATTTACTGCATATTTCCCTGCTCGTATTTGACGTCAATTCGGCGTGACTCAGAGCAAGAAGATGGGTATAAAAGAGCTGCTTCCGATGCCAAAAGTTGATACCAAGTTCTTATCTGATTATCGCAAGTTTTGGGTGAGGAAATATCGTGTGAGTCCTGCTACTTCTTCAATGATCATTTTTTTCGGAGTATGAGCAGTGGTTGATGAAAGACACCCAACGCAGAGAGAAGAAAACAGTAGAGGAAAGCAAAAGGCGAAAGCAGATCTAAAAAAAATTCACTTCTTTGTGTCCTCAGGGGAATGTTTGTTCCTCGAATTTATATTTATTTTTAATTTTTTGAAGGGATCATGCCTTAGTATTATGTTAGATACTTTCAGAATAAATTTTGAAGTAATAAAGAGTGCCATTTTCCATTCCTTCTTGGTTGCTAACATTATCTTTACTGTTTCGCAAATACTTGTACAATTTTACTATTCAGAATATTATTATGTTAGTAGTCTTGGAAAATTCCTAAACATGTCTTGCACCATTAAACTTTTATGCCCCTTTGCTCTATAAAAGTCGAGAAAAGAGGGTACAATTTTACCACTTAAAATGCCCCTAGTGCCAGAGGGAGGGAGGAGTATTCGACCTTTCCAACTAATACTGCTAATGTCGATGACATCTAACCTTGACCTGCTATCGACTGATTAGAGAACGGTCGAGCTCTGTTTAAGCTGCCTACGTATCCCAGGTGAGAGAATCAGGCCATAACGTAGTTCAGATTAAGGTTCAACTCAGGTTTCTTTTCTTCGCTCCCTTTGTCTAAGCTGCCCTCTTGAGTTTTCGACCTAGAAAGCTTTTGTTCTTATTTTCTATTTCTTTTTTTTTGAAGTTTTTGAATTTTTTTCTCTTTATGCCGTAATTTTTGCATAGGCCACCCTTTTGGGCCTTCGACCTATCAGGCTCTCTCAAAGGTAAAACTTTTTCAGTCGATCCAGGTCCAGTTTGGCCACCCTTCTGCAAACTCATTTTCATCGATGTCCATGAGTCGTGCTCCTCCTCCTAACATGATGGTCTTGATGATGTATGGCCCCGTCCAATTTGGCTTGAACTTTCCTCTTTGGTCAAAGATAGGCGGACATAATTCATTCAAAACCAAGTCTCCTTCAACCAACTTTTACTTTTTTTTTTAAATGATCGGGCAACTCTTCTCTGATACCCTTGCATATGATACATGGCTTGCAACCTCTTTTCGTCTAATAACGCTAGCTCTTCGTGCCTCTCTCGTATCAAGTTCACTTCTGATATCTGGCATTCGGTAAGGATCCGGAGGGAGGGAAACTCCTCTTTTATAGGTAGTACAACCTCTATTCCGTAAACAAAGGATAAGGTATGGCTCTAGTAGACGTGCGGATGAATGTTTTATATCCCCACAGTGCAAATGAAAACTTCTCAGGCCAATCCTTATATGTTTTTATCATCTTTTGCAAGATATTCTTGACATTGTTATTTTCAGATTCTACTACTCTATTGGTTTGAGGTTGATATGGGGAGGATCTATGTCGAGTGATCCGATATTCTTCCAGTAATTGTCTACTTTTCCTCAAAAGTGAGACCCGTTATCAGAAATAAGATCATTAGGTACTCCATAGCGACAGATTATGTTGTTTTTGATGAACTTGGCGACATGAGAGGCTTTTAAAATTGAGAATGATGCAGCTTCTACCCACTTATTGAAGTAATCAATCATCACTAGGATGTACTTGTGTTCGTCGAAGGTCTTTGGGGTAATCTTTCTTATCACATTAATGCCCTAGATGGAGGAAGGCCACAGAGAGGTGAGGCTATACAACTGACTCAGGGGTAGGTGGATTATGTTGGGATGAACTTGGCATTTGTAGCAACGGCATCGATAAATGCATCTTTTTACCGAATCATTAATGGCCTCATGTTTACTTCTGTGGGTATTTGAGTCATGGAGGCTAAAGTAGCTAAGGCATCGACAAACCAATTTTTATCCCGGGGTATATGGATGAAAAGGATAGAATCAAACTTTGAAGTGAGTGGTTCCAACTTTTTTGTGGTATGGTACCAGCCTTCACTCTTCATTCCTTATTTCACTGGGCTATTACCAATTCTGAGTCTCTAATTACTTCTAAGTTCAAAATCTTGAATTCCAATGTGACTGTCATTCCAGTGATACATGCTTCATATTCTGCTTCATTATTGGTCATTTCAAAATTGAGCTTGAAAGACATCGGGATGTGAGCTTGGCCCGAGTCTATCAACAGGATCCCTATCGATTTCTCATCTAGGAAGTTGAATTCTTCTCTCTCTTATCTCTCAGTTGGGTAATTTTCTAGGAACTCTGCCACTGTTCTGCCCTTCATCAACTTTTTGGTGACGAAGACGATGTCGAACTCAGCTAGTAGTCGTAACCATCAGGTCATTCTTCCTATTAGGGCTGGCTTTTCGAACAGGTATTTGATAGGATCCATCTGGGAGACTAGTTTTCTTGAAAAGGCTAATAGGTAGTGTTGTAGTCTTCGGGTGGTCCAAATGAGTGCCCAACAGGTTTTTTTCAATGGTGTATAGTTTAATTCATAGCTTGTCATTTTTTTGCTAAGGTAATAGATTGCTCTTTTCATACCATCGTCACCTTCTTGGGCCAATATGCACCCCATCTCTATTTCTCCCACCGATAAGTACAAGATGAGCGTCTTTCCATATATCGGGGGTGCTAGTACTGGTGGATTCTATAAGTAATTTTTTATTTCGATGAATGTTACTTGACACTTATCATTCCATTGGAACTTTGTCTCCCTCCTGAGTATCTTGAACATTGGCTTGCAAGTCGTGGTTAATTTAGTAATGAGCCTACTTTTGTATTATATCTTGCCTAGGAAACTTCGGACTTGTTTTTCAGTATTGGGGGTTCAATTTGCATGATAGCCTTGATTTTAGCCGAATCTATTTCAATGCATCATTGGGTAATCATGAACCCGAGTAGTTTGTCGGTTGTTACCCAAAATGTGCATCTTGAGGATTAAGCCTCATTTTGTACTTTCAGATTCTTTCAAAAAACTTTCATAGGATCTTAGCGTGTTGCTCTCGTTGTTTGGACTTCACGATCATATCATCGACATAAACCTTGGCTTATTTATGGATCATATCGTGCAACAAAGTTGTAACGACACGCTAGTAGGTTGCCCTTGCATTCTTTAACTCGAACGACATAACTCGATAGCAAAAAGTTTCCTACTGGGTGATGAAGGTCATCTTTTCTCTATCTTCGGGCACCATTAGTACTTGATTGTATCCTAAAAAACCATCTATGAATGAAAAAAGCGCATGACCGGTCGTGCTATCCACCAGGGTGTCTATGTGAGGTTAGGGGAAATCATCTTTAGGACTGACCTTGTTGAGATCTTTGAAATCGATGCACACTCGAATTCGGCCGTCTTTATTAGGTGTTGGTACCACGTTAGCTACCCATTAAGGATATTCAGTTACCATTAGAAACTCGGTGTCTAATTTCTTAGTGATCTCTTCTTTGATTTTTAGTAGCCAATCAGGCCTTACCCTTCTTAACTTTTATTTTACAAGTTTTGCATTGGGGTAAAGAGGAATTTGGTGTTGAACGATGCCTGGATCGATGCCAGGCATATCTTCATAGAATCATGCACAAACATCTTTATATTCTTTGAGTAAAATAGTTAAGAATTCACGATCCTCGGAAGACAGCGTGGAATCAATTTGGACATTTTGAGATTTCTCTTCAGTACCCAAATTTATTATTAAAGTTTCTTTCATGATAAGTTGGGCATGACCCTCTTATTCCCTTATTAGCATGTCTTTGCTTTCTTTTGGGAGTTCATTATCATGTTCAATTTCAGGACCCTTGCATTTCATATCAAGCACATCGAAGTAAGAAAAATTCTTATCCATTTTATTACTAATGAAAGACTCCACGAACTTGAAAGCAGTAAAAAGATTATCTTTTACGCTAAAATTAAAACTAGAATTGCCACATTTGGCAAAAAGAGTCTTCTTCTTTTTTATCTTGATTTTGACTTACCTTTTAGCTTATTCTTCGAAATTGTTTCCTTCTGCAGCGTTGACCTCATCCTCGGACTCACTCTCCTCTGACTCTGTTTCAAACATGCAAGGATATTCGATCTTCCAATTGTTGAGTTTTCCTACAACATTTATGATTAGTTTTGAAAGATCACAATCGTTTGTACTGTCTTTAATCATCATTATTATAGTCATTGATTTATCTAAATCCTCTTGTTTTGTTTCGTTGAAAATAAGCTCCATTGTCAGGTCGTCCATTACATTGGCCCAGTCTTCTTGCTCTTTGATCGGACAACAGATGATATTTTCTTCTTTTGGCTCGTCTGACATGCTATGATTGAAAAAGATTTCAAATCCTGAGTGCTGCTTCTTAGTGACCTGGTCGACCCAAGGTTCCATAAATCTGCAAAAATGGAAGTCCTCTCTTTATCTCATAAGACTCTTTGGGCCTCTGACTAGCTTCACTGCTACCTTCCCTTCATAATTCTTGGCCCAGTCTGCTTCTATTGTTGCTTTCTTCTGCTGGTAGATTTCTTCCTATGTGAGCTTGTACCCCAGTCCAAAAGTATTGCGTTGAGTAGGTACTTCCACTGGCCCGGGTATTCCTTGATGCTTCATTCCTAGGCCCATTCCTGGAAAACACCTAATGTAGTTCATCATGGTAGATATGCAAGGATTCATGCCATCTTCTAGAGGTATGGGTAGGATTTTATTAGGAATCGAATCCAAAATTACTACGTTTGCCCCTTCAAAATCAAACCTTGCCAATTGTAGTTCAGCCTATTTCGGTTGCACTTCGAACTGAGGGGAAGTGTCGTTATTCTAACGCTTAGTAATGTCTCTGTAGATGAGTAACACAAAATCTTTCTGAACCATTTTGATATTCTAATAGAGAGTGGAAGGAAGCCTTTAGATCATGCAACCAAGGTCTTCCGAGTAATAGGTTAAACGAGACTAGCACATCCAATACATGAAATCCGGTCTCGATCTTCAATGGTCCTACTGCAATGTTCATCACCACTGTTCCCATTACATTCCTCCGGGTGTTGTCGTAGGCCAAAACTCCTTGAGTAGATGGTGCGATATCTTAGTGTTTTAGTCCCAAACATAGGGCAGCGCGAAGTGGGCATACATTCAGGGCTGATCCATTATCCATTAAGACTACAAGGAACCACTTTTGTAAACACTCTACTGTGACATGCAAGGGTTTTTTATGACTTGGTCCTCCTAGTGGTAGGTCTTTGTCGGTGAATGCCACCACGTTGACTATTTTCTCGAGGGATAGGGTTGCTACCAATTCTTCGAGAGTGATGTGTATGGAAACATTGGCCTTGTTCAGAGATTCCAACACTACTTGTCGGTGTTTATAAGATGCCATTAATTGCCCCCAAATGGAGATGCTAGCTTGGGTATTCTTTAATTGTTTTAGCACGTTATCATCTTCTTTGGCCAACTCTTCCTCTTTCCTTTGGGCTTGCTCATGCTGTTCTCTTCCTGTCTGATCCATTTTCAGGTGCGGGGGTTTGAAATGTCTTCCTCCCCTTGTCAGGTGTTCTATCTCATCTTCCAAATACCACTCGGCATCAAATTCTTAGATCTCATCATAGCTTATCGGTAGAGCCTCTTTCCACCATTGATCCTCTTGGAGAGCCTCTCCTAGATCTTGTACGTAAAATACATAATCCATTAAATTGACATCAAGTTCTTCAGGTAGAATGACCTGGGGTTCTGGGAGACTGGATGGTATAATGTATATGCTGGGGTCAAAGGGCTGGGTGAAATAGGAAGTGAGATTGTTAATGGAGGGTTGATGTTGAGGCTCTTTTTTTGTGGTACTAAGAACTATTACAGGTGGGGTTATGGTTGGTCTAGGAACAGGGTAGGCAAAGGACTGTGATTCATGGGTGATGGAATTTGGCTTTCAGGTTGGGTGATGGCCGTTGGGTCGTACCATCTTGTTGACCCAAGGGTATTCAATCATACCATGACCTTGATTTTGACTTATAACAACATTAATTTGAAGTTACTAATGACCTCTTTGTACAAAAAGTTGAGTTTCAGGACCTTACAGGTTTAAGTTTCAATCTTCAAGTTTCAGTGGAGAAGTGTCGACACAAAGAGTAAAAGTGTCGACACAATCAAGAAGCTCAGAAGAA
>JAUTBS010161187.1:0-12178 GCA_032361285.1 Aequorea victoria | reverse complement strand
TTGATATTTTCAAAAATAAAAATGAGAATTTTTAAAAAATGACCTTATGGAATACAAAATAAAATTTTGTCCTTAGTAGTATACAACTCTCCAAAATGGGATCTCATGATAATTAACTCAAAATAAAATTATAGCCATATAAATAAATATGTGGCTGGAAATCCTTCTCTCTCCAAGAGAGAACATTGATATGACTATTTTGTGAGAAGAACAAAATAAATAAAGAAATAGTAGGAGTTTTATCTTGGTAAAGATATCAGTAAATTAATATTAGGGAGAGAATTTATATTTAATTCATAATGTCAATCTTAACATATATACATCCATGTATATATTTCCATGAGAGGAGATTGACATGACTAATTAATAAATAAAGAAAAAGAATTATTAGGAAGATTGATGTGACTTTAACCATATTTAAAAACAACCTAATTGCTACACTCCAACTCTTCTCCCCTCATAATTAAATATGTATAGTAGATATTTATGCACATAAATATATCTCAGGAGGAGAAGAATACATGAAATAATTAAATTAGGAAAGAAAATTAGTCAAAGAAAGAATAGTAGCTTGAAGTGATTTTTGAAAGACTTTTGCTAGAAACCCTATTAATCATCATTTTAATTTTTATCTCCCAATCATGAACACTATTCTCCCATGTCACCTTGTCACAGACCTTCACCAGTTTTCCCAAACATTTTCCACTCTCCCTTCTCTCTAAAATCTTGGCAGCCTTGAGAGAAAAAGAAAGGGAAGAAAAAAAAAAGAAGAAGAAAGAAGAATGAGAAGAAGAAAGAAGAAAGAAGAAGGAGAAGGAAAGAAAAGAGGAAAGACAATAGAGCTAAGTCCTAAACTTCTATTGATCAAGACCAGCCAAGTAAGAAACTTCTTAAACCCTCCTTTTCTCTGCTAGTATCATCTTCTCATCTCTAATCCTCTCTAAGATAAAATAAATGTGGACTAGAATGAAGATAAACCATGGAACCAAGAAAATGAAGCTTAGAACCTTGTTCTAGAGAAGTTGTGTAAGGACCAAAGATAAAGAAGAAATAATCTAAGAAATGGTTGGAACCTTTTTATGAATATGTTATGATGTGTTTGGATATGCTTTGGATGTGTTAACATATGAGAAGTTGATATTTGTATGATATTGTTTAAGAGTGATCAAAACAATGTTGCTTTTAAGCTCTTCCAAGAAATTTTGTGTGAACCAAACAATCCCCAAATTAAAAGCTGTTTCAAACATAGCCTCTTTAGGATGTCTTGAGTGTTCATGATATTTGGTTGGACCCAAAAATATATTTTTGAAGCCCTGTGACATTTTTAAAGTTTCTGTGACAGAGATACAGAATGACAGTCCAATTTGAACTCTTGTACTGGGAAACCTATTCGAAGAAATCTCTATGGGTTTAGGTTCAGCCCCATTTTACAGAACTCACTTTGGACTTATATATTGCGAGATATTCTATTTTCCCCAAATAGACTCATTTTTTGACAAATTCTGTTGTAGAACTTTTTGAGCCCTCTTATGTTCACAAACAGCTATGGGGTTCTTCCTGAAACGTTTAGCCAACATCATAATAGAGCTCTCTATAATTGTTTAGAATTTTCCAGTGTGGTTTGGTATTTGTTAAAGTATTTTAAACGTTGTATGGAAGATTTTGGAATTCTGGTTTTGTTGGAAAATATTGTGTTTAAGGCTTCACCTATCCCTAAGTCAAGTTTGTTTCTTTTTAACATCATCCATGGGTATGAATGGGTTTTTATGGATGAGATAAATTTTTTATGATCTTAGACTTGTGATATAACATCTCTCATGCATGGTCTGAGTCAGGGGTGGGGTTTACCTTGTGTCTAGCTTGGCTAGTGTTGGTTACTGATGAAATGTGGTTATGTTGGACAAGTGAACATGTTTTGTGACTTGGGTATATGATCTTGTGATGAAATGGGTGGTGTCCCTTCCATGTTGTAACCCTGTGATGGGTACGGTTGTTGTTATGGTGCACCGGGTCCGACTTATGAATTTAACAACAGACTTGTCTGAACTCATTAGGGAGATGGTTCTGGGGCGCAATGAGTACTCTTCGCCTGGCTGTACCCCGCTGCCCTTGGGGCATTCATGAGCTGGTAGGGTACGTCACCCTGCTACGGCTCATGGTGTGGCAAGGTGGGTCTTAAGATCAGTTCAAGCCGGGGGCTCGCATGAACCGGTGGGTATTTAACCTACTATGAGTCATGGTGACCACTAATGGGGGACCGGATCATGACTCTCTGGTTGTTATGTTTCAGAAGTCATAGGATTGTGGTTGAGTGTTGTGATCCTTTTGGCGTAAAGGAATCATTGTCAATAATTAGAGTTTCATCATTATGCATATTGTGTTATATCTTGTTGGTATGTATTATGCATTAGAAACGTTGGGTTTGGGAGTTTTTTTTCTAAGCTTTGCAGCTCACGACATTTAATGCCAGGAACTAAAGAAGAGATGATGACCGAAGATCCCGTCGAGGAGTATGTTGAGTCGTGGCTCACCTGAACAGGCGGCATCCGTGCTGGAAGAATTTACATTTTTGTAGTTTCCTTTAAACTGTTGTTGGAATGTAATATACTCTTTAAACAGGTTACGTGATGGATGGAAACACAAATTTTATTACCTTATGATAAATATTCAATTATGATGGATGTTTGATGTTAGAATAACCCTATGTAGTATAATTACGTCTCTTGAGAAACTGAATTTTCGGGCCATCACAACTTGGTTTCAAAGCTTAGGTTTAGTGAACTTTAGAGGTCTGGGGTTATTGGAAACCACATGTTCGTTGAGCAGTTGTTGTTCCAGTGGTCGAAGTTACTACATATTATGATCTACGTATAAGTATGAACTTAAACAATGGACTAAGTCTATGTAATTATATCTTGCGTGAAGATTGTCTTCTGACTCGGAGGAGGAATTTTGGACCCGAGAAGAACATGACGTGAAAGGAGGTCGGGCACACGAGCATTGTGTGGGAAGTAGGTCTTAGATTTGTGTTTAGATAGAAAACCCTTACCATAATAGTGTTATACAAGTATCTTAAACTCTAGTTGCTCGAGAAACTAGGTAATTCGATGAAAAATGTATTAGAATTTATCTCTTCCCGATAATACACCGTACTACTAAATTTTAAATTATAGCATACTAATGTTAGCTTATCTCATACTCCCAAGATAAATTTAACAACATCCTAGATCGATCGTCAATGTATTCGTCATTAGGAAAGGGATTCCTATTTTAAGGATAATTGACGAGATTGCGCGTAATAGGAAGACTCTATTAAAAGCTCTAGGATTAGTAATGAATGACACATGAATCCATTCATAGAACTCTATCATTGATTATAACAAAATATTTTATGCAGACACATTGTGTGTTTCATACAATCGATATTCTTTATGATATTTTTTTTTTCCTTAAGACGTGTTGTCATTGTAAAGCAATAACTATCAAATTGTATTCAACTCTTCTTGATCCAATTGAAGATTACTCTTGTAAAACTTTGCTTGCTCAAAAATCTTAAATCATGATCGTGTATTTAGATACCTGGATCTTTGCGACCTTTTTCTCTTCTTGAATCAGGTATCCTTGTAATCATTTGTTTTGACCACTTTCGTATTCTTGTGATGATCATTATTTTTCCTTCAGACCCTGATGACTTACTCTTTTATGAGGGTAATCATACGAGTTAATTACTCTTGAAACCTTATCAGGAGACTAGACTTGATGGTTTGAATTGAAGCACATTTGGCCGACGTAACTTCAGAGCAAAATATCTAGTTTTGTCACCAATCATTTAAACATGTTTTCTTGAGGTTTTAATTGTAGTTAATTGATTTAAATCTTGAGACTCCTTCCAAAAAGATTCGAGAATCTTTCCAAGAATATTCGATATATTGTTCTTGTGATACCTCTTTGTTCGTCTATATGTTGAATCGTTAGACATGGATTTGTCCATCTTTCGGTTATGAGTTTTTACCATGGATTGCCAAGAGCACCTCTGAACTGCATAGTGAATCCATATTTTTGGTGGTAGAACTTCAACTAAAATCTGTAACAAGGCCCAACACTACGCCTATCAAACTTGTAGGATTGAAAGTTAGGTTGCTTAAATTAGTATAGAGGAGATTCAAAAGATCAAATACATTGTCATAAAGAACGCCAAATCTATTTACTTCAAAGATGGGTGAACCATTAAGGCTATGCTCCCTATTAGACTACTCGACGGAGTTAAAATAATAAAACCCAAGCTACCTCCGATAATTGATAACTTGTTCAATTAGCTAGGAGTTTGGAGATGCTACTTTGAGATTAACCTCCGATCTGATTATCCTTAATTCTGCGTCAAATAAGGATGATATGCTGAAGACAACAATCTGAACTCGGTACGATAATTGTAATCTTGAGGTGATATTTATGAGTCTAATAAATGGAGTTTTTATGCCATACTTGGACAAATTTATTATGGTGATTATTGAAGTCATTTTGGAGTATTCATTATCGGAGGAAGAGCACTAGCAACAATTGAACAAAATTCTGAAAAACTTAGGATAAAACCTATTTGATGTATAGGTGAGTGAGTGTGAATTTTAAGATGAATCTTTAAGGCATGTTATGTCAGAAAATGGAGTTTGATTGATCCAACTAAGGTGTTTCAACGAAAGTCAATATTCAAAAAGAAATTCGAGGTTCCTTAAGATTGGCCGGTTATTATAGAAGATTTATTCAAGATTTCTCTAAACTGGCTAAATTGGTGGTTCATTGGAAGCATAGATGAATAAAGTTTGTTTAGAATAAGTGATTGTGGAGAATTATTTTTAGGAACCAAAGACGAGGTGGATTAATGCCCAATATTGATGGTTCTAAAATAAGACGTAGTGTACATGATGTATTGAGATGTTTCCAAGGAATTATTTAGTCATACGATAGCTTAAGTTGAAAGAGTAATAGAAAATGATTCGAGATGATTCGAGGCATCTAAAATTACATGAAAGGAACTACATGACACATGATTTGGAGTTAGTAGCATTAATATTAGCTCGGAAGTCTTGGTGTCATTATTTTTTTATGAAGAATAGTTTGAAATCGTTGTGGGGAAAAAAAAAAAATTTAAAGTACTAGTTCACACAAAAATATCTAAATTGAGGTATCAAAGTTAGATGGAGTTCCTTGAAGAATTTCAATTTAATTGAATTTATCACACGGGTGAAGTCAATGTTATCATTGACGCTCGAGTATGAAGTATAGAGGTTTTGGAGCTTATATGACTTTGAAAGAAACTGGGAGATGATAATGGTAAATGTTATTCTTTAGACTTGAATCCGATAAGGATGGCAAGAGAAATTGTTTGGATAAATATCTCAAAATTATGATAAATTCTTGGAAGCACAAGTATTAAACTTTATAAATTTTCGAATACCTGTAGGAGGAACTTCTACCAATTGGAGTGAAAACTGGTGTGAGTTTGAGATTTTTAAGAAATCAGTTATACCTAACATTGATGAATTATGAGAGATAGTAATGGAGGTATTTTATTAATCAAGTTTCATAGTTAATTTTGGAGGAGATGAAATGTGCTAAGGTCATCAAAAGAGTTAGGCCAAGGGAAAGACTACGCCAATCACATCTTATGTTGAAGATCACATATTCTTTTGACATCGTCGAAAAGTTGTTTGCTATAGATGAAAAGGAAAAGTTGTCACCACGGTATCTTGGACTATTTAAAAACTTTGTAGAACATTGGGAAGGTGATTTACCGTTTAGTTAGAATAAGGATGAGTTTTTCCTTTATTTCACAACATTCACGAAATGATATATCTTATTCTCCCCATGTCATTAGCTGTAAAGAAACAAAGTATGACAAGTCTTGTAAAAAGAGGTTGATAGAAGGTTAGGGGACCAGCAAAGCAAGAGCTAGTGTGTCAAAGTTTTGTAACTTGCGCGAGTTTTGTAGCCTCACCAAGAAGTGAGAAGGTTTAACACAGGATGGAAGACATTGGGCGCATCAATTGGCGCAACTATATGAAGCCGAAGTAACACCTTAAATTTCGAGGACACGACGCCATCTGGCCAATCGTCGACCGACTAACCAAGGCCGCACACTTTCTACCAATAGGAGTCATGAACATTCTAGAATCTCTAAGTTGACTCTACATTCGGGAGATAGTCCGACTACATGGAATGCCTATATCAATTGTCTCAGATCGTGATCCGCATCTCGCTTCAAACTTCTGGGGAAGTCTGCAAAAGGCCTTGGGAACAAACTTATGTTTCAATAATGCCTTTCATCCTCAAACTGACGGACAGTCTGAACGAATGATTCAAACTCTGGAAGACATGTTGCGGGCATGTGCAATGGATTTAAAAGAAAACTGGGAACCGCACCTACCACTCGTGGAATTTGCCTACAAGAACAGCTTTCAAGTCAGCATCGGCATGGCTCTTTACGAAGCCTTATATGGAAGATCTTGCCGATCACCTTTATGTTGGGCAGAAGTAGGAGAAAGTAGCATCTTGGGGCCAGAGATCATACAAGGGACCACATACAAAATCAAACGCAATCAAGAACGTCTCGTAACTACTCAGAGCCGACAAAAGAGCTACGCGGACCAACGAAATCGACCATTGAGCTTCAACATTGGCGATCATGTTTTTTTGAAGATTCACTCTCAACGAGGAGCCGTACGCTTTGACAAGAAAGGGAAACTCGCACCGAGATACACTAGACCATTCGAGATTCTTTAAAAATCAAAGTAGTCGCTTATAGACTGGCCTTACCACCTCAACTCTCTGGGATGCATAATGTATTCCATGTCTCCATGCTACGAAAATACATGGCAGATCCAACCCATGTGCTAAGCTGGGAAGAGCTCGGGCTAGACAAAGATGTAACCTTTAAGGAACGACCGGTCAAAATTACAGATCAGAAAGAGAAGGTACTATGAGGAAAAACTATTCTTCTAGTACAAGTTCTATGGCGGCATAGAGGAGTAGAAGAATCAATCTGGGAAAGAGAAGTTGCTATGCGCGCTAATCACCCTCAACTCTCTGAGAACGAAGGTAACCCTTAAATTTCGAGGACGAATTTTTGTTTGAGAAGGGTAGGTTGTAAATAGCCAATTTTTCATAATCCTAGAATTTAATCTCCATGAACCCTAATGATGCTAAGTAAATAAAGTTATGGATTAAAACCTAATGAATTTTAGTATTAAGTTTTTATGAAGAAAGTTTGGCCTTCTAGATCACAATCCAAATATAGAATTTTGGACTAAGGTCCAATATTGAATTTTAAGCCCAAGGTCTCATAAATAAAATCAATGGACCCAAATTAAATTTTAGAGCTCAAATAATTAAGTTAAAGCCCACTTAATGAAGAAGTTTGGAAATTTTCATAAAAGGCTCAATTTTAATTAAAAACCAAAATGGGACCCACGTGAATTTTTAAATTATAAAAATAACAAAATAACAAAATAACAAAATATGACATCACCCAAACAACCCCTTTGCCGGAATCCCTCCCCTCCCCACAAGAGAGTGATATGATGTGACATAAATAGGAATAAAACAAAAAAAGAAATGGAGGAGAAATGGGTGATGTGGTGGTTGCCACTTTTGGAAGCAATCTAAATTCAAGACTCTAACTCATATTCTCTCCTAATTAATTAATTATAGGAAATATTTATACACATAAATATACCTCAGGAGAATAAGAATACATGAAATCACTAAATTATAAGAGAAAACTAGTTAAAGAAAGAATAGTAAAAAGAAGACTTTTGCTAGAAACCCTTATTCTCATCATTCTTCATTTGATCACACACACTTCCATCAACTATTTCCTCATGTCCACATGTCCTCTTTTAGAAGATTTTGTTGCTAAAAGAAGTCATCAAGATTGAAATACTTGAGTGGACTAATTTAAGGAATTAAACAAAAAGAAAAAGCATGTAATTTCCTCTCTCCTCCTAGCCTATAAATAGAGCCCTTCTCTCATTTTATTTCTAAACATTTTTCCAGTCCTCACTCTCTCTCTAGCTCAGAAACCTTGAGAGAAAAGAAACGAAAGAAAATAAAAAGAAGAAGAAAGAAGAAGAATGAGAAGAAAAAAGAAAGAATAAGAAGGAAAAGAGGAAAGACAATAAAGCTAAATCCTAAACTTCTATTGATCAAGAACAACCAAGTAACAATCTTCTTGAACTATCCTTTTTTGTCCTAGTATAATCTTCTTATCTCTACACCTCTCCAAGATAAAAGAAATATGGACTAGAATGAAGATAAATCATGGAACCAAGAAAATGAAGCTTAGAACCTTGTTCTAGGGAAGTTGTGTAAGGACCAAAGATAAAGAAGAAATAATCTAAGAAATGATTGGAACCTTTTTATGAATATGTTATGTTGTTGTGATGTGTTTGGATATGCTTTGGATGTGTTAAAATATGAGAAGTTGATGTTTGTATGATATTGTGTAAGAATGATCAAAACAATGTTGTTTTTAAGCCATTCCAAGAACTTTCGTGGGAACCACAACTTCTCTAAATCAAACATTATTTCCAAAAGAGCCTCTTTAGGATGTCTTGAGTGTATATGATTTTTGGTTGGACCCCAAAATGAAGCTTTGAACCCCTATGCCATTTTAGAAGTTTCTGTGACAGTGAGATAGAATAACAACCCACTTTGAACTCTTGTAGATTGTTTTATATAAATCCCCTTGAGCTGATCCACCTACCCAAAGTAAGGTCTATGGGTCTAGTTTCACCCCCTTTTTACAGAACTCACTTTGGACTTTTATATTTCGAGATATAATGTTTTCCCGAATAGACTCCCTTTTCAACAGATTCTGTTGTACTAATTTTTGAGCCCTCTTATGTTCACAATCAATTTTATGGTTCTTCATGAAACATTTATCCAACATCATAATGAAGCTCTCCGTAAATTTTCAGAATTTTCCAGTGACGGTTGGTATTTTTAAATCAATTTTAGAATAGTTAGGAAGATTTTGGAATTCTAGTTTTGTTGGAAAATAATGTGTTTAAGGCTTCACCTATCCCTAAGTCATGTTTGTTTCTTTTTAACATCATCCATGGGTATGAATGAGTTTTTATGACTGAGATAAATGTTGTATGATCTTAGACTTGTGTTATAATATCTATCATTCATGGACTAAGTCTGAGGTGGGGGTATACACCTTATGTCTATCTTGGCTAGTGTTAGTTCTTAATAAAATGTGGTTGAGTTGAACAAATTCACATGGTTTGTGACTTAGGTATGTTCTTGGGATGGAGTGGATGATTTCCCTTCAATATTGTAACCTTGTGATGGGTACGGTTGTTGCTATAGTGCACCGTGTCAGACCTATGAGTTTAACAACAGACTAGTCTGTACTCATTAGGGAGGAGGTTCTGGGGTACAATGAGTTAAACTCTTCACCTGGCTGTACCCCGCCGCCCTTAGGGCATTCATGAGCTAGTAGAGTACGTCACTCTACTACGGCTTATGGTGTGACATGGTGGGTTTTAAGATAGGTTCAAGCTGTGGGCTCACATGAACCGGTGGGTATTTAACCGGCTATGAGTCATGGTGACCACCAATGGGGGACCGGATCGCGGCTCTCTGGGTGTTATGTTTTAGAAGTCATAGTATATGGGTTTGAGTTGTGTGATCCTTTCGGCGTAAATAAATCATTGTCAAGAATCAGAGTTTCATCATTATGTATATCATGTTGTGTTATATCCTGCTGTTATGTATTATATGTTAGAAATGTTGGGTTCGAGAGTTTATTTCTGAGCTTTGCAGGTCATGACGTTTCATGCCAAGATTTGAAGAAGAGAAGATGGCCAAAGATCTCGCCAAAGAATACGTAGAGCCGTGGCTCACTTGATCATGCGGCAGTTGTGCCGGAAGAACTATATTGTTTTGTAGTTTCTCTAAAGTCTTGTGGGTATGAAATGTAATATTTAAACAGGTTGTGTAAAGTGTGAAAATGAAACAATTATTACCTTATGATAAATATTAAATTATGGTTAATGTTTGAGGTTAGAATAACTATATGTACTATAAATACGTCTCTTGACGAACCGAATTTTCGGGGCATCACAATTATACGTTAGCAAGTCTAGAGCCATTTACAATTGGTCATTTGTCCAAAACATGAACAGCTTATGAGAAATAACAAGAATACCATTTTATGTCTAGATTAGGTGATGTTTGGTAAAAATCCGGTTTCTCTTTTTCTATCCAATGAAAAGCTCTCAAATCATTTTTTATGAAAAATGGACTCATGTACCTAACACACCCCACTGGTTTCGTGTTAAGACGTTTTTTCTATATTTTTGGGTGATTTTACAAAGTGAACTGTTTTAACTAGCTTTCAACATATGTGATTGCAAAAAAAAATTATATCCCAGCGGATTACTAAAAAAACGCTGCTATATACTCATTTTTTGGTAACACTTTATAACCGTCGCTATATATAATTTATAGCAACGGTTTTAAGAACCACTAGTAAAAAAACGCTGGAAAAAATCAATTTTCTTGTAGTGAGTCTTGAATTCATGGGTTCATTTTGGGAAAACTTAATTTTGATGAAAGTTAGATTAAAAGAGTTTCATAACCATTGTTTATGGACCTTAAACGGAGTTCGGGTGAAAGAGATATGATTGATCAAAGTTTGCACAACAAAAAGGGGTTCAACATAGAATCAGTGAACTTTGAAAAATTCTATGAAAATGTAAAAAGATAATCTGACTGCAATAATTGAATAAAAAAAAGATCTATGAATCTAGTTACCAAAAAAAATGGCGAACAAATCCGGGTATTTTGGAGTGAGATATGGCCGTTTTACGAAAGACGGTTGAAGCAAAATTTGGAATGCGCTCAAAGGGTGCTCGAGCGCTTCTTTGAGCGCAATGCATTAGTGGCTCGAACGTTGCTTCGATGCTGGGCCTGTATTTTTATGGCTTGAGTCTTTCTTTTAACTCAAAACATGAGGTTAAGACTCATAAAAGGTGTTCAAAAAAAAAAGAAATTTTTGGTGTATCAATGATGGTCTAAAAGTTGATTAATATTCGGTTGCAAGATTGAAATGAATTGTGTCTATGTAACAAATTAACAGTGTGTGTTCTTGGTGGGTCAACATTAACGTATCAATTTTAAATGGATTCTGGTGAAGATCAATACTTACAATTGATAGAGATGGAAACTAAAACCTTGGTAATCTTTCCTCACTGTTGCCTTCTCCTTACAGCGTTCTTCCCTTTCTCTCTTTCTCTTGTTAGAACATAGTTGCTCAGATGGTGTGGAGATGAAGGATCAAAGCCCTATTTATAAAAGTGGAGGCTGAACTTGCATAGAATGAGTGTGTAATGTGTCAAGAAGGTTGCAGTGGTTTGTGGGGGAAATGATAATGATCATCAATGCCTAAAGATTTGCATCAGGTTTAGCCAATGCATGAGAGACCTCCCGATTCCAGCCATGTGAAGAAAAAATCAAGGCCTGATACACAACTATCTAGTCTAAACAACTAAGGAATATGGTTTGGGCTTAAAACAATGTTAGAAAGTTGTTGGACTGGGATTTATATATTGGTTACATGTATTTAATTTGTTTTAGGTCAATTCCTTTTAAACCCACTTGTAATTTTATAGAAGTGGCCCACTAAAATTTTTATCTTCTCATATTTTTAATATTTCTAAGGACTAAGGCCCATTACACAAATTCAAGTTCTTAAATATAAAAATAATTAATTAACTATCACATAATTCACGTCAACGTATAAGGCACGTAACTATTATTTTAATTAATTTTTCTCAATGAGACTTTATTCATTTATTTTATTATTATTTTAAAATAAGGAGCGTTACATCCTCCCCACCTTAACTGGTTCGGTCGTTCAAACCAAACGTACCTTAGTTTTCAAAAAGTTCAAGATATTTTGCTCTCATATCATTCTTGTTTTTCCATGTCGCTTCTGGTCCGTGATGATTGCTCCATTCAACTTTGACTAGAGGAATTACTGAGTTCCTGAGTAACTTCTTATTAGATATGTGATCCGGAGTGGTATATTTAAAATCCGGTGATATATTTAAATTTATAAACTAAATATTCATAATTAAATTGATTAATTAAAAATTTATTTAATCAGAATTAA
>JAUTBS010161076.1:0-12178 GCA_032361285.1 Aequorea victoria | reverse complement strand
AATGAAGAGAGAGGAGTGTACACAGAAACTGGTTTTAGAACCAGAAAGAAAATGCTCAAGTTATGACAGTGAAAAAATAGAGCACTGATGAGAGGGAGGATGATTTGATCTTCCAAAGGTGTTTCTTGATGTTCTTCAATGTATTCTCATGTCTATTAAAGAGGTAGAGACCCCTCTTAAATACCTCCTGAAGATCTGAACGTTGGAGACCATTAAAATGCTCAAAAGAGTTGTTGGGGTGCATTGAAAACAAAAAAATCCGACCGTTGGTTCTTGAAATTTGAAACAGGTTCGAAGTGGGACGTCCCAGTTATGAAGTGGGACGGCACAATGCTTGAAGTGGGACGGCACATTTTCTGATTGGGACGGCACACTTTGGCTTTTGGGTGGAACCTGAGCAAGTGGGACGGCACACTTTCTGATTGGGACGGCACACTTTGGCTTTTGGGTGGAACCTGAGCAAGTGGGACGGCACACTTTTGAGATACCGAGAGTTCTCATAAGCTCTGCACCAACTGGGACGTCACCTTTGCAATTGGGACGTCTCACATGCGAGATACCGAGAGCTTGTAAACTTCAAGTCCAATTAGGACGCCACCTTGGCCAACTGGGACGGCACAAAAATTGATCTGGGTGAAGCCGAAAGAATTGGGACGCCACATTTGAGATGTGGAACGTCTCACATTGTTCCTCAATGATTTTTCTTTAACCTGGGACGTCCCCTTTATCAATTGGGACGTCTCACTTTTGAGATACCGAGAGCTTGCACAGCTCTATTCCAACTGGACGATACCCATGGCAAACTGGGACGACACACTTCTTCCCAAAACACTTTTCATCAAACTGGGATGCCACCTTTCCAAGGTGGGACGGCACAGTTACACTTGTTCTTCAACATTTGAAGTTTTTACTCAGTTGGGACGTCCCCTTTGTAAAGTGGGACGGCACACTTGGTTCTCCCTTTGGAAATTTGCCTCACTTTTTCTTCAACTTCAAAGGATGATTTCTTCTTCATCCGAAGTCCAAATGGGTTCAATCTTGTGTCTAAATTGAAGCCCTTGAAGTCCTCTTTCTAATGAAACTGGTCTTGCATCCTAGTTCCTTTCGTAGAAAAAGTTATCTTCAAAATACTGAGGGCATGTCATATTAGACTTTGATCTTCCCTTGGGTTAATGAACTCCAAAGGAGTTCTTCTACAATTTGATCTGAAATAAGCTCAAACACAAACACAACATTAGTGACAACAATAAATCAATGTTATTATAATCAAAACCAAAAATAAAGGCATGATTGAAAAAGGCCTTTTAATGAGGAATGGATTACCTATACATAGTTGCAATAAAACTTCACATATTCCAAATGACTTTGAAAGGGAATTGTTCATGGTTTATTGACTTTAAAATGATATGGTATAATATTCCATTGTAGGGAACCCCGATATAAATATTTTAAAAGGAATTATTGACAGAGAGTTACAAAGTTTTATCATACCATTAAATTGATATGATACTTTGGTGACCCGTTCATAAACGGGACCAAATGAAAAGTGTTATGAATAGTGTTATGAAATGCATCATGAAAAGTGTTAGGAGAGAATTCTTATCAACACATTGACATTCTATGTAAATGAAAAATATATATATTGATACAAACAGAATGAGATATCTTGGTGACCCGTATACGGGACCAAATGACTATACTATAGAAAATCTTGATGACTCGTGTAGTGTTACCAAATAAAAAATATACATGATACAGACTAATGTCTGATAAGATGTCTTAGTGACTCGTGTAATGTTCCAAATGAATGAGATGTCTTTGTAACTCGTGTAACGTCACCAAATGAATGGGATATCTTAGTGACCCGTAAACGGGACCAAATGATTTGATTTCGTGATATCTTGGTGACTCGTTAATAACGAGACCAAATAAAAAGAATATACATATATATTGATGAGTATAGGATGGGTGGTCGGGCAAAATGAGGCCACGTGTACATTCAACCACAGTTGGACAACTGAGATAGTCGAGCATGAGTGAGGTTCCAGAGTACTCAGGCAAGTCCCGAGAGACCGAGAACCGACCAGAATTATGAAACCCCGACCGAGCCCTGGGGGCCCAGCTATGGACCGACCCCCTGCAACCGTCAAAAGGGTCGAGAGGACTCTCAAAGAGCGATGTCGACCAGAAGGATAAAAAGGGCCGATCGAGCTGGCCCAATGGCCGATCAGACTAGCAGGCATAGCTAGTCGGGTTTGGAGATATCAACACTCCCGATATCATCGCCACTTCTATAGGCGCGTATCTTCCCCACTTACCATATTCAAAAGGCGAGGATCATCACTAATCCCAAGATTCCCGTTCGGCTAAGGCAAGTTTCCGTATTTGATCATCATTGCATCCCTAAAATCATGGAAGATCCTGAAATATCAGAATTCCCTCAACGGTTTCCATAACCATGCAGCACTATAAATAGGAACACAATGCAGGTTCTCGAGGTACGCCATTCTTTGTGATACGGTAATCTCTTTTCTCCTAAGCCAAAAGAAACCCCTACTAACTTGATCATCGGAGGTTTTTAGGCCGGTACCACACCGGTGCCTAGCTCTTATTCTTTTGTGCATGTTTCTTGTATAAGAAGACGACGATTCAGGCTAACGAGGTCAACATTGAGCCATTCAAATCCAGGTATCAACACAAATCATTACTTAAATAAAGATATTTTACTTAACAACATAAAAATAACAATTTATATTAAAAAAAAGAAGAGTTAATGTGACATTTGTCTTATTTCGTAATTTTAATGGTCACGATCTTTTTTATTTCATAGTTGGAAAAAAAGTATAGGGAGTGAGAGAAAATAAAAGAAATTAGTGAGTTCTACATTTAATTAAAACTGTATAAAAAAATTTAACTATTTTTTGTAATATTTCAAACTTAATTATCAATGAACTATTTTACACAAATAAAAAATATCAATGTACTATTTTAAACACATAAAAGTATTTTACAAGAAAAAAATATTTTCACATATAAAATAATTCAAAATTTATGTACGGGGGTGAATCCGTAGGGTGTAAAAAATCAGATGTAAGCTTCACTGGGCTGCCCCAAGTCTGTTATGGAGGATCTGCAAGAATGGAAAACGTAAACTGGCTAGCGGGGTGTGGCCGAAAACCCTCTCCGACGATCGAATTAGTACTGGTCAAGGTGGGAAGAAGGAAGCGACAGAGAGGAGAAAACAACAAAAATATTAGGGTTTTGGGTGCATGTATTATGTACCTCCTTCATGTCTCCTTCCCTCCTTATATAAGCGGTCATCTGGAATAATCGAAACCAAATCCCGTTCGTCAACCTCGTGTCAGCCCATTTTTGGTAATGGCAGCGTCTGCGCCGAAATTAATGGCAGGGCACGCTACTGTCTTGTCAGAGTCGTGCAGGGCATTAATGAACATTAATGGTGTGAATCTCGGTTGTATGAACCTCGGCCCATACCTCAGTTAGCGCATGCCTCCAACCTCCAGGGCCGTTCACGCGTACGTTCGGCCGTAGGTGGAGTATCGGGTCTTGGATCGAGCCTTTGGGAGCTCGGCCAAGGATATATGTGTCCTTAGGCTATCGTACTGTCTGGACATTGGGCCGGGCCTTTACAGGTTCCGATCAACATTTGTCACCTGACCTATTGGGCCAGGTTATTGGTATCTCGGCCTCCTTCATTTGCCCTCAGCTTTAGTGCTTTGTACCGAAGTGCTGGAGCTGCATTTCTCTGCCCAGAACTCTGGAACTCGACTGATGATGCTCAGCTGGTTGGTTTGGTAACTGGGGCTTCGATTCTTCTGCCTCAGCCTTTGGGACGAATGCTCAACCCTTACGTATTAGTATTTGGTTGGTTACCGGTTGGTGTTTCGGGGCAATCATCAATGAACTGTGATGGCATTTGGGGACTCGTGCCAGGGCTCCATGTGTCCACAGCCAATTGGCCGGTGTCGGGCGTTACAGGCGCTGACAGGACTCGAGGGTCAGGTCATCATTGGCCCTGCTGTCTTGGCCCTTACATGTCATTCTCTGATTGGTGGGCCGTTGGCGTTCCCGAGCGCTTATGATGAATTTTTGGTTCGGCCCTTGAGCGGTGTGCTTGGCAGTGATGTGTAAAACTCTCATTGGACTGAGGCTCAGCCCAAAAGTGACCGTTGGAGCATCGTTCGAAGTCGTCGGAGCTCGACCATGACGTGTCACGCTCTGATTGGCTCATGCCCTCCCGTCGTTTGGGTGATGTGTCTTTTCGTCTTCGCCAGAGCTCTCTACAAAAGGACGCCCCCTCCATTTTCTTCACTTTTTCGCGAGCTTCTAAGAATCTCCTACTGCCATCCCTCTGTTTCCTCTCCCCCAACCCTCTCGTTCCGAAAGAAATTTTTTTTCAGGGCATTTTCATCCACGAGCAAGGAGTAAAAGGCCACCCCCATTGTTGCTGTCGTCGCTCACTGCTATGCTCTGTTTTCATCTTCTTCGTCTCCAGTAAGTCCTCTCTCTGTATTTGTCTGTTGTTGTTCATCGTACTTTTCTTTTCTCCTTTAAATTGAGATACAGTCTCTTCCTTAGGGCATAGTTTGTGCATTTCTTCCCCAAGATTTTTGTGCCTCTTCTTCTCACTCTATTTTCCTGGACTTAGGCACAATTTGGGTGTTTTCCCTTGACTCGCCTTAGGACTTTGCTGTTCTTGCATACCCTGTAGTTGATTCGACTCTGGTTTTTTTTTTTCTAGGTCCTTGTAGTTTTGTTTCGTGGTTTTGTGTTGTCTCCCTTCGTTTCTCGTATATTTTGGTTTTCTATAATTTTTCATGCTCTAGTCTATTGCCTGAGCTCGGTTTGCACATAGTACCTCGGTCGTTATCCTTAGTTCTTCCTTAGCCGATCTTCTTTGTCCTTAGAATGGGAAAGTTTAGGAGTCAATGTTCCTCTTCCTCGGCCATGGCCGACTTCTGACAGGAGTAGTACAGAATCCCCGATGATGTCGGCCTTGAGCTCTATGATGAGAGCTCGGCCAAGGCCATGTGTGCCTTTGGATATGTTGCATTCCCCATAGTATCCATCATCGAAGGGGGAGTTCGGTTCCCCCTTAACCAACTTTTTTGGCGTATGCTGGCCGAATGTCATCTCTGCCCCTTCCAAGTCTCAATTAATTTCTTTAGAGTCGTCATGGGAGTGGTTGAGATCAACTGCTGTCTCGGCATCGATCTCGACATCTCCAAAATCTTTGCCTGCTATACCCTCGACCACAACAAAGACATGAGCACACACTATCTCTGCCTCCATTCTCGATCAAGAGAGCTAGTCACCGACTTTCCAGACTCGGACAAGAACACCACCGACTTCATCCTCGTGAGTGATAACTTTGAGTATGGCCCCAATGAGGTTGAACGACCCGTGCCGAGGTTTGACGGTGTGCCAGGTCGGTCTCATTTCCTGTCATTATTTAACATTTCCTTTGGTTGTCTCTATTATTTTAACATGTGTTTTTCCCTGTGCAGATGCCGATCTCCCCACCCGGAAGAAGAATCTTGTGAGGTCAGTTCTCATCGACCAAGCTCTCACTCTTCGGTGCCGAGACACCCCGTTCCTCCTACAATACGAGTCATCCTACACCCACACCTTAGCCAAAAGACTTTGCTTGGACTCCCCTTCTTCATCAGATATGTCGAGGGTCCTGAAGAAGGTCAACTTGATGGCGACGGTGCTCGACATTCCAGCTGCCGGGGCACCGAGCTCCACGAGCTGAACACCCTCACACCAGCAGAATTTGTCCCTGGTTGTAGCTTCCCACACTCGCCAAACATCACCGCCACCCCCCACCGATACCGAGAAAGTCGATCTTCTAATGAGGTGGAAGTGAATAGGAAGCAGTCCGATGCCGAACCAACAACATCTCGGCAGCAGACAGAGCCCCTTATCGTCCCAGATGATGAAGCGGTCCCCGCCGTCTAGAGGCCAAAATTGATGCACGACGGTCAACTGATTATCGACAACATGGCATCGGTTGACAAGCTTTCCATGTCATACGCCTTGTCAAAGGCCGTACATCTACCGAAGGACATGGAAGCTCAATCGAGCAAAAGTGAAGGACAACTCTTGGGTTCTGCCATACACGCCGGCATCTAGGTACTCCCTTCCCTATTCATTCTATGATTTTAGCGTCTCACTTTCCGTTCCTTGTTTAATACTTCTTATTTCATTTGTGCAGAGTTTGCAAGACCTTCACGTCTTGCTCGCTCGAATCGGCGAGCTCAAAACCAATAACAACAACCTCAGTAAACAAATGGTGGTGATCGAGAAGGCCCGAGCTGAGGCAGTTGCATCTCTGGAGCAAAGGATGGCCGAGGTCCAAGGCCTCAAAGATCGGCTACAGATAGCGACCAGAGACCTCGAAGCCTCGCGGGCCAAGGAGGCTGAGATGGCAGAGTCCCTTCTGAAGGCTCAATCTTTCCTGGACGCCATGAAGGAGCTCTAGGCCGAGCTAGACACCATGAAGAAGGTCCAGGTCGACATGGAGGCTACCCGGGTTTAGCAGGAGGACGACGCTTAGCAAGTCGACTACGACACCGGGGTCGAGATGGTCGTCGGCTAGGTCAATGATGTTAAAGTTG
Source organism: Aequorea victoria (assembly GCA_032361285.1). Lineage (NCBI taxonomy): Eukaryota > Metazoa > Cnidaria > Hydrozoa > Leptothecata > Aequoreidae > Aequorea > Aequorea victoria. The sequence continues at coordinate 5,537 of JAUTBS010161076.1, read as the reverse complement.
AACTCACGATGATCGGTTGAAGGAAAGGTTGGTCAACTGCCCTGGCCCAGATCAACGTGGAAGAGTCCTCCCCTTATAGACTGAGGTTTCATCTATAACGGCCAAGTTAGAAGTGCAGGGAGCTGATCAGAATGCCGACCCCGTGGATCCTTCCTCAACGCTTGCCTTGGCTGACATTCCTCCCGCTGACAATGACCAGGCTCTGGCGCCTGCCTTGGCCGCAGATCCTCCCACCGAGGTGCAGCCTCCTCCTCCAGCTGAGGATTCCGTTGCTTAGCCCATTATTTTTCCTTTCTTTTTGTTTCTTTATTTTTGTAACTTCAGAGTTTGGTCGTTTCCCTTTGTAAGGCCGACTCCATTCTCTTGTAGCCTTCGGGCATTATCTTTTAATGAATACAACTGTACTTTTCATTCACCGAACTGTGTGCTTATGTCTTTCCTCTATTACTTCTTCTATACCGAGATTGCTTGACGTCGGTCGCATCTGTCTTGTCTTTTGAGAGCATTTTTATATAAGTATAGATCGCATTTATGCTGAGCACCCCAAGGGTCGATCGATCTTGATTCACCTGCTTACTACAAATTGAACAAGTGTATGTCTATTTTTTCTTCAGTTTGAATGATTATACCAAGTATTGATCGCTCCATGTATTTATCACTTTTGACCTAGAACACTAAACATCGGCCATGCACTCAAAATAATTGAAATAGAGTAAATACACCAAGTGTTGATTGTCTTTCATCGAGAACACTGAATATCGGCTATGTATTTCCAATCGAATAAATAAACCCAAGTGTCGTGAGTTCAATCTTAGCTAAAGATCTGGTACCTCAGTTCCCATTGCTTTTGAACAACTAAGCTTTTGAGCTGCTCATTGGCTTCCTTATGGGCCGAGATCATAGTGTCTCGGCCCAGCTACCCGCTTAGCCTTGACCTTTTGAGCAATAGTTTGAAAGTTCCTTTTAGTCCAAGATCACACTCTTTCAGTTTATCTGCTTGGTTAACTTTTAACTTGGCAGAAGTAGATAAGAAACTCCGCATAGTTTTTTTCTTAGTATAATTATCGAACAAGTGCTTTGCAAATCGGGCTCCATCGCGGCCGGTCCATTTGGGTTGTCTCGGACTATTAAAGTTTGGGAGCTGTTCAAAGCTCCTGCATAACCGGGCTATTCGAGCCAGTTTGAACTATTCGAGTCTGGAAGCTGTTCAAAGCCCCTGTATGGATGAGCTATTCGAGCCAACTTGGACTATTCGAGTTCGGGAGCTGTTCAAAGCCCCTGCATGACCGAGCTGTTCGAGTCAGTTTGGACTATTCGAGTTTGGGAGCTATTCAAAGCCCCTGTATGGACGAGCTATTTGAGCCGGCTTGGACTATTCGAGTCCGGGAGCTGTTCAAAGCCCCTGCATGATCGAGCTGTTTGAGTCGATTTGAACTATTCGAGTCCGGGAGCTGTTCAAACCCCTTGTATAGCTGGGCTATTCAAGCTGGTTTAGACTATTTAAGTCCGAAAGCTGTTCAAAGTCCATGTATTGCCGATCTATTCGAGTCGACTTGGACTATTCGAGTCTGGGAGTTGTTCAAAGCATCTGCATGACTGAGCTATTCAAGTCTAGGAGCTGTTCAGAGCCCCTGCATGGCCGAGCTATTCGAGCCAGTTTCTTGAAACATGGATATATTAATTTGAGGCAGCACACATTCAGGATGACTATAAGAACTTTCATTGATAATCCTTTTGTCTATTACATGGTACGACCGAAGTAATATGCTTATCAATGGAAGAAGAATCGCAGGTTGGCTCTGTTCTAGGGTCGGGGGACCTCTTTACCGTCAAGGTCTTCGAGTCTGTATGCCCCCGTTCCTGCTATTGCCCGAATCTTGTAGGGTCCTTTCCAATTGGCACCAAGTTTTCCTTCTGTAGGGACTTTGGTGTTGCCCATGACTTTGCGCATCACTAGATCACCTGGAGAGAAATCCCGAGGTCGGACCTTCTTGTTATGCTTCCTTGCCATTTCTTGTTGGTAGGCCTAAATTCTAAGGAGTGTGGTTTCCCTTCGTTCTTCGTCCAGATCCAGATCTCGGACAAGGATTCCTTCGTTGCTTTTTGGGGAGAAAAGGTAGATCCTCATTGTCGGGAGGCTGATCTCGAGAGGGATTATTGCCCCTGTCCTGTATGTCATTGAGTAGGGGGTTTCGCCTGTCGAAGGCTATGGTGTTGTTTGATATGCCTAGAGTACATTAGGTAGCTCGTCCACCCACCTGCCCTTCGCCTTTTCGAGTCTTTTCTTTATACCATCGAGGATGGTCTTGTTCGCTGCTTCGGCTTGTCCGTCGCACTGTGGATACGCTGGAGTTAAGTTGTAGAACACCACTCCTAATTCTCTTAAGAAAATCCAAAATATTCTTCCATCGAACTAGGTGCCGTTATCGGAGATCAGGGCTCTTGGAATTCCGAATCTTGTAATGATATTCTTCCATACAAATTTTTTCACATCGGTCTTCCTAATGTTGGCTAGAGGCTCGGATTCTACCCATTTGGTGAAGTAGTCCTTGGCGGTAATGATGAACTTCTTGTTGTTTACTGCCTTTGGGAGTGGTCCCATAATGTCGAGACCCCATTGGGCGAAGGGCCATGGGTTGACGATAGGCATGAGCTCCCCTGTTGGTTGATGGATCATGGACGTAAACCTTTGGCACTTCTTGCACTTTCAAATGTAGTGTTGAGCGTCTTTCTGCATGTACAGCCACCAGTAGCCTTGTGTTATAGCTCGATGAGCTAACGACTTGCCCCCTATGTGGCTTCCGCAGATACTTTCATAAATCTCGAACAAGAGGTCCTCCACTATGTTCGGATGCACGCAGAGGAGGTAGGGGCCAGTGAATGATCGTCTGTACAGCTTGTCGTTGGGGGATAACCAGAACTGAGCTGCCTTTATCCTGATTTTATGTGCCTCCCTTTTGTCAGCAGGGAGGTGTTCCATCTTTAAGAAGGCAATGATTGGATCCATCTAACTTGGTGTTGGCTCAGCGGGGAGGATCTCCTCTAGAGTGTGTTCTTCAATGCTGGATTTGGCCAGGACTTCCACGGTGATCTGTCTCTTATAGCTGGAGACGTTTACCGTGGCTAGGGATGCGAGGGCGTCAGCGTGGCTGTTCAGCTCTCATCCGATCTGTTCGGTCTTGAAGGCTTTGAACCCTCTGATCTCGCTTCTCGCCCTTTCCAGGTACCGTGCCATCCTATTATCTCGAGCCTCGTATATCCCTATTAGTTGGTTAACAACTAACTATGAGTCACTATAAGCTTCAAGCCCGGTGATGCGAAGTCTTTTGGCCGCTCGGAGGCCGGCCAGGAGGGATTCATATTCGGCTTCGTTGTTTGAGGTGGGAAAATCAAGTTTGAGTGACTGCTCCACGGTTATACCTTCTGGTGAGGTCAGGATGAGACCGGCACCTGCACCTCTATTATTTAAGGCGCCATCAACCTAGAGCTTCCATGCCTCTCCCGAAGGTTTGTTCTAAGCCGAAGAGGGGTTCATCCCTCTGAGCTTGGCATTCTAGGGCTCGGGGGTCCCAACTGAGGAGCTTGTCTTGTCTACCTCTTCGGCCAGTAGATTTGGCGTTAAGGATAGCGCCTTTATGTCGTCCACCTCGGCAGTCTGGGCCCCATTTGCTGGAAAGGGACTAGTCAGCCGAGCTGCCATGGTGCCCATATATCCTTTATTTTTGGCTGAGACGACCATTGGTTCAGTTGACGGGGTGAACTCGGCAATGAAGTCGGCCAAGACTTGGCCCTTGATGGTCGTTCTTGGTTCAAAACTGATGTGGTGCTCATCGAGCTCCACGACCCACCTGGAGATCTTCCTAGTGAGGTCGGCCTTATCGAGCAATGCCTTGAGAGGGTATTCAGTAAGGACCATGATGGGGTGAGCTTGGAAATAGTGTATCAGCTTCCTTGAAGCTACGATGAGGGCGTTTTACCGACGTAGTACATCGGTCGATGATAGCGTTTTACCGACGTAGTACACTGGTCTATGTTGTCGATCTTCCTCCCTCACCAACACTCCGCTCACAGCATGTTTTGATACGACTAGGTATAGGTAAAGGACTTCCCCTTCGACAGGAGTGGAAATGAGGGGAGATGCTGCTAGGTATCTTTTAAGTTCTTCCAGGGCATTGTCGGCTTTCGTAGTCCATTGGAGATATTTGCTCCACTTCAAGGCCTGGAAAAAGGAATGACACTTGTCCAACGAGCGGCTGATGAATCGATTCAGTGTCGCAGCCATCCCTGTCAATTTTTGAACATCTTTCACTATTTTTGGTCGTTGTACCGCCTGGATCGCTTGGATTTGGTCTGGGTTTGCCTCAATCCCCCTGTGTGTCATGAGAAAGCCGAGGAACTTGTCGGACCCAATGCTGAAAGCACATTTTGAAGCGTTCATCTTGAGCTTGTGGTGCTTCAAGATGTCGAGCATTTCTTAGAGGTCGCCGAGATGATCCTCCCTTCCCTTGGACTTAACCACCATATCATCGATGTAGGCCTCCATCGTTCTTCCCATCATTCCTCCAAACATCCTGGTCACCATCTTCTATTAGGTGGCGCCCGCATTCTTCAGGCCGAACGACATGACCTTGTAGCAATAGGTTCCCCGTTGCGTGATAATGCAATCTTCTCCTGATCAGGGCCGTGCATGGCGATCTGGTACTATCCTCTATAGGCATCGAGGAAGCTCATGCCAGCGTGGTCGGCCGTTGCATCCATGAGCTGGTCGATTTTGGGGAGAGGGAAGATGTCCTTCAGGCAAGCCTTGTTCAGGCTCATGAAACCCACGTATACCCTCCATTTCTCGATTCTCTTCTTCACCACAACCGTGTTTGACAGCAAATCTGGATAGTCGACTTCTCGGATGGCGTCTACTTCTAGAAGTTTGGCGACCTCTTCAGCAACGGCTTCAACGTGATGCGGGGCTGACCTCTGACTTTTCTGCTTTACGGGCCGGTGGGCCGGGCTCACGTTAAGGTGGTGGCAGATGAAGCTCGGATCTATCCCAGACATTTCATATGACGTCCAGGCAAAAAATTTGATATTGTCCTTCAGAAAGGCTTTCATCTCTGCCTTTTTTAGTTCGGCTAGGTTTGAGCCCAGTAGAAAAAACTTTTCTGGATTGGAGTCTCGATGGGGATCGTCAAAAGATCTTTCACGACCTTATCTGATACTTCGCTGCCAACATCCTCCAAGATTGGCTGGTCCGGGACCTCGACCAGCTACACTTATCCCGTGGTCCGCTTTGTTTTGAGGGAGGCCATGAAACATTACTTTGAGGCAACCTGGTCGCCATAAACAACCTCGATCCCGTCTTTCCCGGGAAACTTTATCAGTTGGTGGTAAGTAGATGATGTTGGTCCGTATATGAACAACCTAGAGGGGGGGTGAATAGGTTGATTGGCAACTATTTAACTTAAAGGCCTCTTTTTAAATTTCTTCTTATTAATTTCTTCCTATTGCACTTATATGATAAACAAATAGGCAGCGGAAAATAA
>JAUTBS010160965.1:0-12181 GCA_032361285.1 Aequorea victoria | reverse complement strand
ACCTCCAAGCCTTGCCTATAATTAGGAGACCCTTCCCAACACTTTTAAAATATTTCTCCACTCCTCCTTCTCTCTAAGTCTCGGCCACCAAGGAAGAAATAAGAGGGAGGGAATAAAAAGAAGAAGAAAGAAGAAGAAAAAGAAAAAGAAATAAGAAATAGAAGAAGAAAAGAGGAAAGAACTAAAGCTAAGTCCTAACTTCATAGAACAAGGAAGATCATCAAATAAATGATCTTCAAAGACCTTTTATCTCCTAGTATCATCTTCTTATCTCAAGCCCTCTCTAAGATAAAAGAAGTATGAACAAGAATGGAGATGAACCAAGGAGATAAGAAAGGAAAGCGTAGAACCTTGTTCTTGGGAAACTTTTAATGACCAACGATGAAAAAAAAATAATGTATGAAATTATTAACAACCTTATGATGAACATATTATGTTATTATGAAGTGTTTCGACATTCCTTGGATGTGCTAAAGTAGGAGAAGTTGAATGTTGGGTGTGATTGTGAAGGAAACATCAATACAATGTTGTTTTTAAGGTAACTCCAAGAAATTTTGTGTGAACCAAACATCCCTCAAATTAATATCTGTTTTAAAAGGAGCCTCTTTAGGGTGTCTTGAGTGTGTGTGATATTTGGTTAGATCCAAAAATATATTTTTGAACCCCTATGCTATTTTTAAATTTCTGTGACAGAGAGACAGAATAACAGACCAATTTGAACTCTTGTAGATTGTTCTATATAAATCCCCTTGAGATGTGCTCTATATGAAAATAAAGGTATATGGGTCTAGATTCACTCCCAATGTACAGAACTCCCTTTGGTTGAGTAGATTTTTATATATCTTAATTCTACCAAGCAGGCTTATTTTTCAACATATTCTGTTGTAACATTTTTTAATCCCTCTTCTATTCATGACCAGTCCTCGGTTCCTTCATGAAACGTTTAGCTAACACCATAATATAGGTCTTTGTAATTTTTCATAATTCTCCAGATAGGTTTAGTATTTTTAAAGTATTTTTGAATTGCAATGGCAAAATATGGAAATGGAGAAGAATGAGGTTTAAGAAATGTTTAAGCAAATCTAAACACCTAAACACAAGTTAGGGATCTTAGGAACCATGAGGGTACCAAGAATGATTAAAAATGATATACTTAATAATAAAAATAACAGAAGACCAGAGTAAAACCCAAGGGTGTGGCTCAAGAAAGAGCACTTATTTTTGAGGTGGGTTTTTCTTATCACTAGCTTGGTATTATGAATGTGTGAATGATTAAATTTCTTACTTTTTCATGGTATATGACTTGAGAAAATAAATGGTTGCTTTACTTGTGAAAGAAAACTATGTTTGCAAACTTATATTTTATGAAACGATCACTGAACCTGTTTTGGAACTTGAACTCAATATGTTGTGAAATGATCTTTGAGAATATAGTAAAACATAAAAGGTATGATAATACGAGTTACATATAAGACACGTTGAGTGAATATGAAAGATAAGTTAATTGATGTGAAAAGAAAAACTAACTTAGAAAAGTTATGAAAGTTTTATGAGATGATCTATCAATATATAAGGAAGAACTTAAATAAAACGTTAGAAAAATGATTAATAGATATTATATGTGTATTATGATAGCCTTGATATTACATGGTGTGTGCCATGTGGTGGGTATATCGCATATCTGACCCTGTATAGATATACGCCACGGTATATTATATATATTATTATGTAGATATATTGCCTATCTGACCCTGTATGGATATATGCCACGGTATATTATGATGTGTTATTATGTGGATATAAACAACGATATAAGAAAAGGAATATATCGTAAAACTGACCCCATATGGATATATGTCCTAGATCTACTACCATTAAGCATTGTTGAGGTGGCCCGAGAAATGATTCTTAGCCCTATGCACTGAGTAGGCGGAACATTCATGGTAACAGTACTGTAACAACTCCTGGTGGGGAGGTTAATACAACTCCTGGCTATATATATATATATTTATGAGAAATGGTTTGATGAATGAGAATGATGGAATCACAGATGGTCTATTTTAAATATAAGTGATGGTTGGAAAAATCCTCTTTTATGAGGTGATTTGTAGAAAGTTGGCAACTTGAAATTTTTTGTGATAAAAATTATGTTTTGCGAAAAGTTACCCTGCTTTCAAGTGATGAACTATTTTATTTACATTGTGTAATTTATAATGCTATTTCTAGTGATTGGTGAGCACGTGGATAATAATTCACCCCCACACAGATTGATGTTTTTTTGGCAGGTTTGATGTCAAGGCTATGTCCGATACGGTTCACTGTGGTCTTAGGTTCTTTTTAGAAAGGTTGTAGGGAAGTTAGGGTGTAAAACTCCTTTTTGGTTTTCCCTCTTTGGCTGGTAAGAAATATGATAATGTTGATGAGGCTGTGAGTCATCTCATATAAACTATGAGAATATCGGTTGTGCCCATTTATGAAATCTTTTATGGAATGTATGAATGAAGTAGTGTGAAGCTTCTTATGGATGAATATTGTTACGAAGGGTGAGTTGTGTACCCTTCCTCAAGTTTCACGCCCAGTGCTTGGGGTGGGGTTTGACAACTTGGTATCAGAGCTAGAGGTCACAGTGGACCGGCGTGTAGCCATTTGTGTGGTGAGTCACATAGAATGACAGACGAAACTCTTGTTGGATAATGAACGTGTGTTTTGAGTTGCCTTGGAAAGATAGCCCAAGTGGTTAACTCTATGAGATGACGTACACGTAAAATGTTAAATGAACCTGTTAAGTTATGATGGATCGAATCATAACTTCTGGATTAAAGATGTGTTTCGGTTATGTTTTAGAAAATGGACGGTGATGGAGAATTGTACGCTTCAGTTAACGCGGAGAAAGAACATCACGAAGGATAAGGGGAACCTGAAGTTCAACAAGAACCTCAGATTCAGAACGACCCAACGGTAAGGCGAATGTTCGAAGCTATGACCCACATGATGGAGCAATAAGCACAACATTATGGAAGACCACTTATAGTACCAGTTGGGACGAACAACATGATTGACGTTCAATTCAAGAAGTTGGACCCTCCCTCGTTGAATGGGTGCTCTAGCGAGGTGGAAACTGAAAACTGGATCAAGAGGATTGAACAACTTTTCAACCTCATGATGGTGACAGACCGACAGAAGAATATACTGGCAACCTTCATGCTAACTGAAGAGGCACACCAATTGTGGGAAACAACTTCAAGACTACTAACTGCACAGGTGGAAGGAGCCGCACCACCAGTAGTAACGTGGGATCAATTCAAAGCGGAATTTGATTAGAAGTATTTTCTAGAAAGCTATCGACATGAGAAGAAACAAGAGTTCATCATGTTGAAGCAGAATGAGAGAACGGTGAACCAGTATGAAGTACAGTTCACAGCTTTGTCACGTTTTGCACCGTCTATGGTGGCAACCGAAGCTGAGAATAGTAGGAGGTTCCGAAATGGTTTGGATTACCTCATCCATTCAAAGTTCTCCACCTAGAACCTTGGAATATTTGCAGAATTAGTAGACGCTGCTAGGGGAACCAAAAAGGACGTGATGGAAGGTAGGAAAAGATGGGAAATTTTTAAAAAGGCTCGCTTCGACTCAAAGACACGGGGAGAGATAAAGTCTGGAATCCCTAAGGCTGTTCAAGGTTCGCAGACCATGGGGAGTCCTTTTAGACCACCACCTAACAAGAGGCAGAATTGGACCGGGAATACCCATGGCAGATTCGCACCGAGAAATAATACGCAAGATAAAGGAACGACTAATAGTTAAAACGGACCTAAAATAATGCTGAACATGCGGCGAGTATGGGCACATGTCGAGAGACTGTACGGTGTCAACCGCTAGACCAAATGTTAGATGCTATAATTGTGGGCAACAAGGCCATATTCAAAGAGATTGTCAACGAACGAACCCAGCGACAACACCAGTAGGAAGTGTGGCGATGGAAAGGCACGAAAATGTGGAGCAAGCTACGTGGGCGATGAAGGAGGATATGCGAGGCAAGAAACCGCATCTTGTTATACTCGGTAAGTCAAATTTCGGGACTAAATTTCTATAAGGGGAGGATATTGTGACACCTCACTTTTCACAACACAAATCTTAAGAACACTAAACCAAGAGTAAATGCGTTACGCCTTAAGGGATGACATTCAAACCCTATGAACAAACGGATGAATGCATGGAATATGGAATACGATAAATCTAGAAAGATGGAATTGATAAAAAGAGTTCAAATAAATTTTGAACAAGAAGATTTTAAAACATTCAAGTTAAAAAATCTTATGAAAGGCAAAAATGGCGCATAAAACCGCAATGGGTCAAAGTAAGGTTCAGGAACTCCTAAAATCCAAAACATTAAATAATATAATTTGGGTTGAGAATGAAGCTAAGACCAACCATAAGATCCCAATAAAATCATAAACCAAATAACTCAATTTGAGAGTTCAAAAGAAGGAAGGTTATAAAGGGCCTAAATGAGGCCCAAACTTTGAGAAGCCCAATAGAAAAATTTAATTAGGACTTTGAGCCAATTATTACGGGGGCTCAAAAAAAACAAATTGAGCCCAATTACTTTATTAATGGCTCAATTGAATTAATTACAAGCCCAAATCAAAGTTAGGCCCAAAATTTAAAATTTGACTCAACTAAAATTAATTTGGGCCCAAAGTGAATTTCAACCTCATGAATTAATAAAATGAAGCCTCTAGAAGCTCGTAGAGAGCCCTTGGCCTGCATCCCTATGAAGAGGGAAGGGTGATGTGACACTTTAGTGGGAAAAAGAAAAAAAAATGAAGTAACAAATGGAAATGATGATTGTTTGGAAGAATAGATTTCCTACCGCACCAAGTCTCAAAAAGTCTTCAAAAAATAGTGTAAACAAATGAGAGAATGATGGGATGAGGGAAGATGTGATGTGACATAATTAAAATTAAAATAAAAGAAAAAAGGGAAAAATCTTGTCAAGTACCATTAAATTAGGGAATGTGTTCTCCATTAAACCAAACAAGACCTTATGGCTTAAGAAAAATAGATTATTGAATTCAAACATGTAAATAAGTTTTGGAGTCCAAGATTTAGTTGAATTTGAATCAAATTGGAAGAACAAGAATTGAATTGAAAATTAGATGGAAACTAAATGAGGGGTAAAAAAAACTTTTTACCTCCAAGCCTTACCTATAAATAGGAGACCCTTCCCAACACTTTTAAAACATTTCTCCACTCCTCATTCTCTCTAAATTTAGGCCACCAAGGAAGAAATAATAGGGAGAAGAAAAGGAAGAAGAAAGAGGAAAAGGAAGAAGGAAGAAGGAAAGAACTAAAGCTAACTCCTAACTTCATAGAACAATGAAGAGCATCAAGTAAGTGATATTCGAAGACCTTTTATCTCCTAGTATCATCTTCTTATCTCAAACCCTCTCTAAGATAAAAAAAGTATGAACAAGAATGGAGATGAACCAAGGAGATAAGAAAGGAAAGCGTAGAATCTTGTTATAGGGAAACTTTTAATAAACAAAGATAAAGAAAAAATAATGTAGGAAGTGATTAAGAACCTTATGATGAACATATTATGTTATTATGAAGTGTTTATACATGCCTTGGATGTGCGAAAGTAGGAGAAGTTGGATGTTAAGTGTGATTGTGAATGAAACATCAAAACAGTGTTGTTTTTAAACTAACTCCAAGAAATTTCATGTGAACCAAACATCTCTAAAATTAAAATCGGTTTTAAAAAGAGCCTATTTAGGATGTATTAAGTGTGTGTGATGTTTGGTTAGATCCAAAAATGTATTTTTGAACCCCTATGCCATTTTTGAAGTTTCTATGATAGAGAGACAAAATAACAGATCACTTTGAATAGTTGTAGATTATTCTATATAAATTCCCTTGAGATGAACCATATATGAAAAGAAAGGTCTATGGGTCTATATTCAACCCCAATGTACAGAACCCACTTTGGTTGAGTAGATTTCTATATATCTTAATTGTACCAAATAGGCTTATTTTTCGACATATTCTGTCGTAACATTTTTTAACCCCTCTTCTGTTCACGACGAGTCCTCGGTTCCTTCATGAAACGTTTAGCTAACACCATAATATAGGTCTTTGAAATGTTTCAGAATTTTCCAGGTAGGTTTAATATTTTTAAAGTATTTTTGAATCACGATGGCAGAATCTCAAAATGGAGAAGAATGAGGTTTAAGAAGGTTTTAAACAATCTAAATACCTAAGCACAAGTTAGGGATCTTGGGGACCATGAGGGTACTAAGAATAATTAAAAATGATATAATTATAAATAAAAATATCTCACTTGCATATCCACACAAGCATGCATGTGTCACCTTAGTTCACTTAGTAAAGTTTCTATCTTGCCTATGTGTTAGGAACCGGAAGGCCAGAGTAAAACCCAAGGGTGTGGCTCAAGAAGGAGCATTTGTTTTTTAGGTGCATTTTCCTTATCACTAGTTTGGTATTATGAATGTATCAATGGTTAAATTCCTTATGCTTTCATGGTATATGATTTGAGAAAATAAATGGTAGTTTTACCTGTGAAAAAAAATTATGTTTGCGAACTTATATTTTATGAAACGATCCCTGAATCTGTTTTGGAACTTGAACTTAATATGTTATGAAATGATCTTTGAGAACATAGTAGAACACAAGAGGTATGATAATACGAGTTACATATAAGACGCGTTGAGTGAATATGAAAGATAAGTTAATTGATGTGAAAAGGAAAACTAACTTAGAAAAGTTATGAAAGTTTTATGAGATGATCTATCAACATATAAGGATCGCCTTGATATTACAAGGTGTGTGCCATGTGGTGGGCATATCGCATATCTGACCCTATATGGATATACATCACATTATATTATATATATTATTATGTGGATATATCGCATATCTGACCCTGTATAGATATATGCCACGGTGTATTATGATGTGTTATTATGTGGATATAAACCACGATATAAGGAAATGAATATATCGCACAGCTGACCCCATGTGCATATGTGTCCTAACTCTACCACTAAGTATTGTTGAGGTGCCCGGGCAACGATCCGTAGCCCTGTCCATTGAGTAGGCGGGACATTCACGGTAACAGCACTGTAACAACTCCTTGTTAGAAGGTTAATACAACTATTGGCTATATATATATATATATATTATAAAAAATGGTTTGATGAATGAGAATGATGGAACCACATATTATATATTTTAAAGATAAGTGATGGTTGGAAAAATCCTATTTTATGAGGTGATTTGTGAAAAGTTGGCAACTTGAAATCTTTTGTGATAAAAACTCTATTTTACGAAAATTTACCCTACTTTCAAGTGATGAACTGTTTTGATTTCCATTGTGCAATTTATAATGCTATTTCTAGTGATTGATGAGTACCTGGATTATAGCTCACCCCCACCTAGATTGATGTTTTTTTGGCAGGTTTGACGTCAGGGTTATGTCCGGTATGGTCCACTATGGTGTTAGGTTCTTTTTGGGAAGGTTGTAGGGAAGTTAGGGTGTAAAACCCCTTTTTGTTTTTCCCTCTTTGGCTGGTAAGAAATATGATAATGTTGATGAGGCTGTGAGTCCTATTGTATAAACTATCAGAATGTCGGTTGGGCCCATGTATGAAATCCTTTATGAAATATATGAATGAAGCAGTGTGAAGCTTCTTATGGATGAATATTGTTATGAAGGGTGGGTTGTGTACCCTTCCTCAAGTTCCGCGCCCAGTGCTTGAGGCGGGACTTGACAACTTTGTATAAGAGCTTAGGTTTAGCCTTTTCTTGAAATGTTGAGTCTATAGGTCACAATGGATTGGTGTGTAGCCATTTGTGTCGTGATTCGCATAGAATGATAGATGAAACTCTTGTTGGATCATGAACATGTGTTTTGAGTTGCCTTGGGAAGATAGCCCAAGTGGTTAACTCTATGAGATGACGTACACTTAAAACGTTAAATGAACTCGTTAAGTTATGGTGGATCGAATCATAACTTGTAGATTAAAGACGTGTTTCGGTTATGTTTTAGGAAATGGACGGTGAAGCAGAATCATATGCTTCAGTTAACGTGGAGCAGTAACATCACGAGGGACAAGGGGAACCTAAGTTCAACAGGAACCTCAGATTCAAAATGGCCCGATAGTAAGGCGAATGTTCGAAGCTATGACCCACGTAATGGAGCAACAAGCACAACATTATGGGAGACCACCTGTAGTACCAGTTGAGACGAACAACATGATTTATGTTCAATTCAATAAGTTGGACCCTCCCTCATTCAATGGGTGCTCTGGCGAGGTGGAAGCTGAAAACTGGATCAAGAGGATTGAACAACTTTTCGACCTCATAATGGTGATGGACTGACAGCAGGTTCTACTAGAAACCTTCATGCTAACTAAAGAGGCACACCAATGGTGGGAAGTGACTTCAAGACTACTAACCGCATAGGTGGAAGGAGCCGCACCACCAGTAGTAACGTGGGATCAATTCAAAGAGGAATTTGATCAGAAGTATTTTCCTGAAAGCTATCGACATGAGAAGGAGCAAGAGTTCACCATGTTGAAGCAAAATGACAGAACGGTGAACCAGTATGAAGGACAGTTCACATCTTTGTCACGTTTTGCACCATCTATGGTGGCAACCGAAGCTGAGAAGAGTATGAGGTTCTGAAATGGTTTGGATTACCTCATCCGTTCAAAGTTCTCCACCCAAAACTTTGGAACATATGTGGAATTAGCAGACGGTGTTAGGAGAGCCAAAAAGGACGTGATGGAAGGTAGAGAAAGATGGGAAATTTTTAAGAAGGCTTGCATCGACACAAAGACACATGGAGAGATGAAGTCTCAAATCCCTAAGGTTGTTCAAGGTTCGCAGACCATGGGGAGTCCTTTTAGACCACCCCCTAACAAGATGCAGAATTGGACCAGGAATACCCATGGCGGATTCGATCCGAGAAATAATACGCAAGATTAAGGAACAACTAATAGTCAAAACAGACCTAAACAATTCTGGACATGCAGCGAGTATGGGCACATGTCGAGAGACTGTACGAGGTCAATCGCTAGACCAAATGTCAGATGCTATAATTGTGGGCAACAAGGCCATATTTAAAGAGATTGTCAAGGAACGAACCCGGAGACAACATTAGTACGAAGTGTGGTGATGAAAAGGCATGAAAATGTAGAGCAAGCTACGTGGGTGATGAAGGAGGACATGCGAGGAAAGAAACCGCATCTTCTTACACCCGGTAAGTCAAATTCCAGGACAAAATTTCTATAAGTGGAGGATATTGTGACACCTCACTTTTCACAACACAAATCTAAAGCACACTAAAACAATAGTAAAGGCGTTACGCCTTGAGGAATGACATTCGAACACTATGAAAAAAGGGATGAATGCATGGAATATGGAATAGGATAAATATGGAAAGATGGAATTGATAAAAAGGGTTCAAATAAATTTTAAACAATAAGATTTTAAAACATTCATGTTAGAAAATCCTGCGAAAATTGAAAAAGGCGTAGAAAACTAAAATAGGCCAAAGTAAGGCCCAGGAACTCTTAAAGCCCAAAACTTTAATTAATGATTTGGGTAGAGAATGAATATAATACCAACCATAAAAGCCTAATAAAATCATAAACCAAAAAACTCAATTTGAGAGTTCAAAAGAATGAAGGTTATAGAAGGCCTAATTGAGGCCCAAATTTTGAGAAGCCCAATAGGAAAATTTAATTAGAATTTTGGGCCAAATATTAAGGGGGCCCAAAATAAATAATATTTGAGCCCAATTAGTTTATTAATGGCCCAATTGAATTAATTACAAACCCAAGCCAATGTTAGGCCCAAAATTTAAAATTTGACCCAAATGAAGTTAATTTGGGCCCAAAGTGAATTTTAACCTCATGAATTAATAAAATAAATAATAAAATAAACCTTCTAGAAGCTCCTAGACAGCCCTTGGCTGGAAGCCTTATGAAGAGGGAAGGGTGATGTTACACTTTAGTGGAAAAAAGAAAAAAAAAAAAGAAAAAGATGAAAATGATGGTTGCTTGGAAGAATAGATTTCCTACCTCATCAAGTCTCAAAAAGTCTTCAAGGAATAGTATAAACACATGGGAGAATGATGGGATTAGGGAAGATGTGATGTGACATAATTAGAATTAAAATAAAAAAAAGAAAAAAGTCTTGTCAATTACTATAAAATTAGAGAATGTGTTTTCCATTAAACCAAACAAGGCCTTATGGCCTAAGTAAAATAGATTATTGAATCCAAACATAGAATTAGAAGTCTTGGACCTCAAGATTTAGTTGAATTTGAATCAAATTAGAAGAACAAGAATTGAATTGGAAATTGGAAGGAAACTAAATGAGGGGTAAAAATGACTTTTTACCTCCAAGCCTTGCCTATAAATAGGAGACCCTTCTCAACACTTTTAAAACATTTATCCACTCCTCCTTCTCTTTAAATTTTGGCCACCAAGGAAGAAATAAGAGGGAGAGAAGAAAAAGAAGAAGAAAAGGACGAAGAAAGAAGAAAAAGAAGAAGGAAGAAGGAAAGAGGAAAGAACTAAAGCTAAGTCCTAACTTCATACAACAAGGGAGACCATCAAGTAAGTGATCTTCAAAGACCTTTTATCTCCTAGTATCATCTTCTTATCTCAGACCATCTCTAAGATAAAAGAAGCATGATCAAGAATGGAGATGAACCAAGGAGATAAGAAAGAGAGGCGTAGAATCTTGTTTTAGGAAAACTTTTAATGACCAAAGATAAAGGAAAAATAATGTAGGAAGGGATTAAGAATCTTATGATGAAAATAGTATATTATTATGAAGTGTTTGAACATGCATTTGATGTGCTAAAGTAGGAGAAGTTGGATGGTGTGATTGTGAATGAAACATCAAAACATTGTTGTTTTTAAGCTAACTCCAAGAAATTTTGTGTGAACCAAACATCCCTCAAATTAAAATATGTTTTAAAAAGAGCCTCTTTAGGATGTCTTAAGTATGTGTGATGTTTGGTTTGACCCGAAAATATATTTTTGAACCCCTATGCTATTTTTGAATTTTCTCTGAAAGGGAGACAGAATAACAGACAACTTCGAACTCTTGTAGATTGTTTTATAGAACTCGCCTTGAGATGAGCCACATATGCAAAGAAAGGTCTATGGGTCTAGATTCATCCCCAATGTACATAACTCACTTTGGTTGAGTAGATTTCTATATATCTTGATTCTACCAAATAGTCTTATTTTTTGACATATTCTGTTGTAACATTTTTTAACCCCTCTTCTGTTCACGACCAGCCCTCGGTTCCTTCATGAAAAGTTTAGCTAGCACAATAATATAGGTCTTTGTAATTGTTCATAATTTTCCAGATAGGTTTAGTATTTTTGAATCACGATGGAAGAATTTAAAAATGCAGAAGAATGAAGTTTAAGAAGGCTTTAAGCAAATCTAAGCACCTAAACATAAGTTAGGAATCTTGAAGACCATGAGGGTACCAATAATGATTAAAACTGATATAGCTAAGAATAAAAATACCTCACTTGCATATCCACACAGGTATGCATGTGTCACCTTAGTTGACATAGTAAAGTTTCTATCCGGCCTATGTGTTAGGAATCGGAAGGCCGGAGTGAAACCCAATGGTGTGGCTCAAGAAGGAGCACTTGTTTTTTAGGTGGATTTTACTTATAAATAGTTTGGCATTATGAATGTGTGAATGGTTAAATTTCTTACGCTTTCATGGTATATGATTTCAGAAAATAATTGGTTGTTTTACCTGTGAAAGAAAACTATGTTTGCGAACTTATATTTTATGAAATGATCCCTAAATCTATTTTGGAACTTGAACTCAATATGTTATGAAATGATGTTTGAGAATATAGTAGAACATAAGAGGTATGGTAACACGAGTTACATATAAGACGCGTTGAGTGAATGTGAAAGATAAGTTAATTGATGTGAAAAGGAAAAGTAACTTAGAAAAGTTATGAAAGTTTTATGAGATGAGCTATCAACATATAAGGAAGAACTTAAATAAAACGTTAGAAAAATGATTAATGGATATTATATGTGTATTATGATAGCCTTGATATTACATGGTGTGTGCCATGTGGTGGGTATATCGCATATCTGACCC
>JAUTBS010160854.1:0-12182 GCA_032361285.1 Aequorea victoria | reverse complement strand
AGAATTTATTTCATGTGTTAAAAGAACTTTAAATGATTTAAAGTATTTTTAATTCACATCCAAACAAGGCCTAAGTTTTTTAGGATTATTTCTAAGTGTTAAATTAATTATACTTTAATTTAAAGTATTTTAAACAAGTGTCCAAACAGAGCCTAAATGATTTTAATTTAATTTAAACTATTTTCCATTTTTACCGACAGTGAGTCGACCCAAATTGGTCTTTTCAAGGCAAATAAGGGCTGTGGGTCGACTCATGGCCACTGTGAGTCGACCCAAGGGTGTCAAGGGCAAGGCCAAGGGGTGCTGGTGTGCCAAGGGTCGATGCCAAGGGGTGCTGGGTCGACCCTCAAGGCAAAAAGAGGCTCTGTGAGTCGACACAAAAGGGGCATGAGTCGACCCAATTCAAGACCAAAAATGACAGTAGCCCATCATTTGTGGGATAACTTTCTGTGTGTTTGGCATTTACAAATTATATAAACACAACTTATGTAGAGGACATATGGGGATTCAATTTAGGCACAAGAATGACCTTATTTGAATTTCAGATGATTGATTTATGACTGTTTGAAGTTGGGACACAAAGGCTGTCACTAACCCAATTCAAAACATGACAGCAGCTCACCATTTGTGTGGTAACTTTCATGTGTTTGGAATTTTTGAATAATGTAAAACCAACTTAGGTAGAGGACATCTGAGGCTTCACTTTAGACACAAGAATGATCCTATTTGGACTTCGGATGATTGAGTTATGACTGTTTGAAGTTGGGACACAAAGGTTGTCACGGGCTTGGGCATCAGACATGCATGAGTCGACCCAACCTCATGGGGTGTCGACTCATGGCTTCGGGACAGCCATTTTTGGCTGTTGTAAAGCCATATTTTCTTGGTTTTTGCTTAATTCTTTTCATTCTAATTAAATCTAATGATAAATTATCATGTTTTGGGGTATTTAGAATATAATCTATTAGATGTAAATTATGTTATTATGCTTTGATTACAAATATAATTTTATTGTGATTATATATATATATTCACATATATACCTACTGTAATTTCTAAATCTCTTCGTCATCTTTAGTTAGTTTTTGATTTTAACATTATAAATATAATTAATTAACATATTCTTAGATGTTTTGATGATTTAAACTAGCATCGATGATATTTAAATGCTATCTTTATATACACAAATAATCTATTACGAACATATATATTTACAGTTTCATATATATACAAAATCTTGATTTATTCTTCTCATGATCTTAATATTCTATTCACTCACATGCTTTGGGGTCTAAAACTAGACTAACCATTGTGATCTAACCATGTTTCATCTATGTGTGTGGCTATATAATTATAGTGTGAAAGAAAAAATGAAACAGGGGTATACTACATAATCGAAATCACCATAGATCACGAAGAAGAGGAGATGGTGACGCCTCAGTGGTCCAGAGATGATTGATGGCAGTGCTCAGCCGTGTAGTGCACGGTGCTTGGTGGTCTCGGCTGGTGGCAGTGGTATGTGTGCGAAGGAGATCGTGAGAGAGAGAGATGGCAGAGAGGGAGAACCCAGAGAGGAGAAGAGGGAATGCAGAGATGAGGGAACGAATGGGGAATGGATCCCATATATGCTGGGATAAGGATGCACCAAAATAGGAAACCAACACCCAACTTTTCCAAACCAACGCCTGGTTTTTGGCAAGCCACAACAGATTGCCATTATCTGTTATTCCCATTTCCTTTTCTATTATTATTAATTTTAGTAATTAGCCCTTTATCATCTAGAATCTTCTTTATTCACTTATTTAATTAGTTTAATAATTAATAGTTACAACTTAATTAAAGTTAAAATAAGTATTTGATTAGTTTAATTTTTATAAACTTATCTCATTAATTTATTTACTCCTCTTTTATTTATTAATTCATTTGGTATTTAATTATTTAAATAACTTATTGAATTATCATTTATAATTTCTTTTTTCAAATTTTACCGAATTTTACAATACAAAAGCAAATAAGAAAGCAAAACTCAATTTAAAACTAAGGTTTTTTCTATTCATATTCACACTTAATTGCATGTCAAATGGGAGATGACAATACATCAGTGCAGTTTATACATAGAAAAATATACTGTTAAATATAAAAAAAATGTAGAAAAGCTACTGGAAGCCACTAGTTTCAACAGAGGTGGCGCATGCCACCTCATCACCTGGCGTGCGCTAACTAGACATGGCGTGCGCCACTTGTGGACACTCTGGCAGTGGTGCGCATCACTATAGAAGAGTGAGCTCAACACTGGGAGGTCCAAAAGAGGCTACTATTTTAAGAAAACATTATGCTTTTGTGTGCAAAAGTATTTTTATATAGGGAAAAAGGAGTGAAAACACATAGTCTAAATCCTATGTTTCATGTATTTTTACATAGTTAAAAGCTAAGGATAAGGAAAAACATGCTTTTCTAAGAAAGGAGAAAATATGCTTGAATATAAATGAAAATAGAACTAGGGAGAACGAGGCCAACGACCTCTTTCTCCCCTTTTAATGAATAGAAAGAAAACTAAGATAAGAAAATAGATGAAAAAGTTGAGGAAGAGAACTTAGCGTATATTCCGGGCAAAAAGTTAAGTTTCAAGAAGTTTCGTTGCTTCCCTCAAAAGCGACGCGTCTTATCCTGGGAAATCTTCCGTACAACCTTCGAGTCCTCAGAGTCGATCTAATGCAAGGGATTCTGTTGTTTCAATTAGTCCAGTTTCAAAGTCCAATCCCAAATTTAGCAAAAGTCTGAGACTTATTTGTTTTGGGTTTGTAATTCGACAAAACTTTGACTTGTATTGGGTTAGGGATCTGAAACAAGAAAGGGAAGGCCTCCTATTTATAGGTTTTGGGCGAGGAAGCTGCCAAAAAGGCAGAAGCTTCTTCTCAAAAGTGGCGCGCGCCTGGTGTAAGGTGGTATGCGCCAGGTTGGTGGTGGCGCGCGCCATGGTGAAGATGGCTTAGGGCACCTTGACTTGGCGTGGCCAGGGGCATTGCAAAAGAGTGGCGTGAGCCAGGTTGCAGGGAAGTGGTTTAGGGTTTGAAGTGGTATAGGGTTTTTTGAGAAAAGTGGCGTGCGCCACTTGGAAGGTGGCGCACGTCTAGTAGAAGCGACATCGAGGAGTGGTTTTGGTATTTTAGGTGTTTTTGGAGTGTTTTGGGGTGACTTGGAGTATTCTGGGATATTCCTTGGACTCTCGGATCTGCACGGAGTTTCCTTTGACGTGGCTTATGTATGAACTCATCATCGGAAGCAAACGAAACAAGCCTATGCGCGGGTTAGTCAAAATTGGGGTGTCTACAGTTGTCCCTCTTTGATAGAACTCTCACTACAATGCGTGGGTGAGTGAATATCAAAGTCCCATAGACAGTCCCTTTTGACTAAACTGAGCTTGGGCTAAAAATAAGAAAACAAAAACAAAACATGAACGTGCAAAGCAAAATGGTCATGCTCGAATTTACACCAAGCTGCCTACGTACTGTTTGAAAGGATCAAACTAGCTTAGTTCATGGAGACAAAGCAAACGATGCAGAGATAACAAAGGTTAAAGACCTAGTGGTTACCCCACAAAGCTATGCAAAAAAATATTTTAAGGTCACGGGGACCGAAAACAAAGGAAACAAACCAGTTTAAGGTCATGAAAGACCTATTTATTTAGTTTAAGGTTATGTAGGATTGCTTGTTATCCTTTTAAGGTCTCGTGGGACCGTAATTTTTGTTCCTTTTAAGGCTGTGTAGGACCAATTTATCCTTTTGAGGTCATTAGTGGACCGAGTTAGCGCGTTTTAGGTCCCGACCAGACCGATTTATCATTTTAAGGTTATAAATGGACGAGTTGGCACTTTTAAGGTCCCGACCAGACCAACTTATCATTTTAAGGTCGCGAATGGACCGAGTTGGAGCTTTTAAGGTCCCGATCAGACCGACTTATCACTCGTCTTTCTCTCTGATGCTCTTTCGTACTCTCTCGACTCTCTTAACTCTTTTAACTTTTGGCCAACTTCCGATATGATGAACAATGATGATCAGAGGACTAGCGGCGCTAGCCCCAGCTAAGGCGGCATGGGTCACGAGGTAGATCCCATTCTGTCGACTCCAGTAGCTGCGGTCCCGGTTGACGATACCGCGGACCCCACATAGCCCTTTGGGACCCCGGCCACCGACTTATTCTTCGAGCACCTAGGCTCTTTTATAGGGCTCAGTGACTCCCATTCGAGTCCTTCACACAATCTAAAGGTCTCTCATCCATCTACTGCCATGGACGACCTGCTTGTTGCTGCTGACACCATCCGAGCTACGGAGGAGGACGGTCCTTCAGAGCGCCACACCACTGAGGAGCCAGCGATGGACAGCCCTCAGGTCCCAGATCACTTTCGCGGGGGTTTGGCTGCTGGGATGTCGGGGGGTTTTGACCCGATTCGGTACGATCCTCTGGTCCATTCCTGGGAGCCCTTCCTGGCCAATCATTTCTACTACGACGGTAACATCATGGACTCGATGTTGCTGCTTCGATCTCTGGGCATTCACCTATCGGTGACGAACCACCGGGTATGTTTTCTTTATTTTCTATTTCTTTTCTATTTAATTAAACCAAAGAAAACCAAAAAACTTAAAAAAAAGATTCATGGACTTAGATGTATGCACAAGGTAGGCCTGAAGCATTTTGGATGGATGATTTTTTGAAACATAACACCAAACAACTTGAACCCTTAAAAATAAACAGATCCGAACTTAAAAACTTTGTATGATTAGGTTGAACCCTGTATTTCTTATTATATTTTTTTGTATATATGTATATTTTGGTTTTTCGCCATTGGGCTGCGTGCTAACGCTTCCTGGGGTAAAAATTTTGTTTTTGTCCGTAAAGAATGTTTTCACATTCTTCTAGGAGACTTTTTTATTTATTTTTTGTACCATTGGGTTGCGTGTTAACGCTTCCTGAGGTGGAAATTTTAATTTTGTCCCTAGAAAAATATTTCCACATTTTTTTGAGGAATTTATTTATTTATTTTTAAACAACTCAGACTTAGGTTACGTATCAACGTTTTTCGAAGAGGATGGGCTTCCCTTCGGCCTGCCTGACTTAAGTTATGCATCGCGCCTGCACTCATGGCCTTACAGGTCCAACGCTTCCCAAATTGGGTAGACATCCGTTCATTCTGACCAACTTTAGGTTGTATCGTACGTTTTACCGAGAGGGAATTAATTAACCTTTTTGTTCATAGATTAACGTTTTCACGTTTTTCTAAGAAATTATTATTTTTTTAATTAACTCAGACTTGGGTTACGTATCAACGTTTCCCGAGGAGGAAGAGTTTCTCTTCAGCCTGCCCGACTTAGGTTATGCATTGCGCCTACACTCGTGGCCTTACGGGTCCAACGCTTCCCAGATTGAATAAACATTCGTTCATCCTGACCAACTTTAGGTTGTGTCGTACGTTTTTCTAGGAGAGAATTAATTAACATTTTTGTCCATAGATTAACGTTTTTATATTTTTTAAAAAAATTATTATTTATTTTTAATTAACTCAGACTTGGGTTATGTATCAACGTTTCCCGAGGAGGAAGGGTTTCTCTTCAGCCTGCCCGACTTAGGTTACGCATTGCGCCTGCACTTGTGGCCTTACGGGTCCAATGCTTCCCAAATTCAGTAGACATCCGTTCATCCCGACCAACTTTAGGTTGTGTCGTACGTTTTTTCAAGAGAGAATTAATTGACCTTTTTTATCCCTAGATTAACATTTTCATATTTTTCTAAGAAATTATTATTTATTTTTAATTAACTCAGACTTGGGTTACGTATTAACGTTTCCTGTGGAGAAAAGATTTCCCTTCAGCCTGCCCGACTTAGGTTACGCATTGCGCTTGCACTAGTGGCCTTACGGGTCCAACGCTTCCCAAATTGAGTGGACATCCGTTTGTCTCGACCAATTTTAGGTTGTGTCATACATTTTCTCGAGAGAGAATTAATTGACATTTTTGTCCTTAGATTAACGTTTTCACGTTTTTCTTAAAAAGTATTATTTATATTTAATTAACTTAGACTTGGATTACGTATCAACGTTTCCCGAGGAGGAAGGGTTTTCCTTCAGCCTGCCCGACTTAGGTTACGCATCGCGCCTACACTCGTGGCCTTACAGGTCCAACGCTTCCCAAATTGAGTAGAAATTTGTTCGTCTCGACCAACTTTAGGTTGTGTCGTATGTTTTCTCGAGAGGGAAATTAATTGACCTTTTTGTCCTTACATTAATGTTTTCACATTTTTTAGGAAATTATTATTTGTTTTTAATTAACTCAGACTTGGACTACGTATTAACGTTTCCCGAGGAGGAAGGGCTTCCCTTCGGTCTACCTAACTTAGGTTACGCATCACGCCTGCATTCGTGGCCTACGGGTTCAACGCTTTTCAAATTGGGTAGACATCTGTTCGTTTCGACCAACTTTAGGTTGTGTCGTACGTTTTCTCAAGAGAGAATTCATTGACATTTTTGTCCCTAGATAAATGTTTTTACTTTTTTTAGAAAATTATTATTTTATTATTATTATTATTTTTGTTTTGTCCCTAGATTAATGTTTGCATATTTTTTTAGAAAATTATTATTTATTTTTAATTAACTCAGACTTGGGTTACATATCAACATTTTTCGAGGAGGAAATGTTTCCCTTTAGCCTGTCCGACTTATGTTACGCATCGCGCTTGCACTCGTGGCCTTACGGGTCACACGCTTCCCAAATTCAGCAGACATCCGTTCGTCCTGACCAACTGTAGGTTGTGATGTACGTTTTCCCGAGAGGGAATTAATTGACTTTCTTGTCCCTAGATAAATATTTTCACATTTTTTTAGAAAGTTATTATTATTATTTTTATTATTTTTTTCGTTTGACCTAGATTAATGTTTGCACATTATTTTAGGAGAATTATTATTTTTAATTTTGTTTTGTCCCTAGAAAAATGTTTTCACGTCTTTCTAGGGCGTTGTTGTTAATTCACACTTGGGTTACGTAGCAACGTTTCTCAAGATGGGCAGGCTTCCCTTCGCCCTACTTGAATCAGGTTACGCTTCGCACTTCTGCTCAGTGACTCCTGCGAGCTACTTTCGGCTCTTAGTCATCCTAGGTTGTGTTCCATGCTTTCCGAGTTGGGTAGGGGTGCTCTTACCTGACCAACTTAGGTTGTGCTGTACATTTCTCGAGAGAAAATTAGTGACTTTGTCCCTAGATAAACGTTTATACATTTTTCTAAGAAATTATCATTTGCGTTTTTGTCCTTAGAAAAAACATTTTTATATTTTTCTAGGGAGTTTTGACTTTATATTTCTGTTTGTCCCTAGACAAATGTTTGCATATTTCTTCTAGGGAACTTTTCATTTTATTCATTAGGCAAGTATTTTCACACTTTTCTAGACTTATTGGATTTCCTATTTTTGGCCGAGTTAGGTTGCGCTTCACACTTCCTAATTTTGGTGATTTTTTATATTTTTAGTCACTAAGTAAACATTTGCGCATTTTCCTAGGCCTATGATTTTCCTATTTTTGGTCCAACTTAGGTTGTGTCTCAACGCTTCCGAAGAGGAAATTTTTTATTTTTAGGTCATTAAACAAGTATTTTCACGCTTTTCTAGGTTTATTGACTTTTTATTTTTGCATAAGTTAGGTTGTGCTTCCTGCTACCTAACGTGGTGAATTTTCAATTTTTCTAATCAGGTTACGCTCTCCTTTTTTTTCTTTAACTTTTTTTCTTTTAGTTTATCTTATCTGACGATTTCTGTGTTTTTTTCTTGTAGACTGGCGAGTACTTGTGGGGACTCGAAGGTTCTTCCTAGGTCCTCGAGTGGTACGAGGTTCTCCCCTTGGAGTTGTGGATGGGTCCAGGTTTTGCCAGTTCATCCCCCTCCTCACGAGTACTCGTAATGATCGAGTACTAATGACGACATTAGTGGAGAGGTGGTGGGACACCACTAACACCTTCCACTTCCAGTCATTTGAGGCTACCGTGACCCCATTCGATTTCACTATGATCACAAGGACCAGGGTAGGGTGAGATCCTATCCCACTCGACCCCACCATCAGATCATGCCCGGAGGTACTCACCTACTGGCTTGGAAGGGTCTCGCCGTAGTCCGAACGGGGGCACATCTGGTATGCTTGGCTCGTAGAGAGCCATATAGGGTTTGAGTGCACTAAGCCTCGCCACTTTGAGTGGGTTGCTCGAGCATTCTTGCTCTATCTCCTCGGTGTTTGCTTGTTCATGAACAGGCAAAACACTGTTCAACTATACTTTCTAGGAGCCTTGCACAATCTCCACCGGGTAGCGTCCTTCGATTGGGGAGGAGCAGCATTGGCCACCTTGTACACCAGCCTAAAGTTCGTGTGTCGAGCCAAGGAGATATCCATGACGGGGTACTGAAGGATTTTTGAGGTATGATCTTGATCACACTCTTTGTCTTTTTAGCTCATTTTTACCTCATCTCTTATTGATCTGGCCTAGCACTTATTCTGTTTATTTATTTTTTCTTGTTTTTGTTGTTGTTATTTTTTTTCTTATTGATAGCTCTCGGCCTACGAGTTTCTCGGGTTATTAGCTCTAAAGAACACTCACCTTGATCCCCAGATCATTCCTACGATAACTCGGTGGGGTTGGAGTACCCGGGGGAGGAAAAAGGATGCAAAGGATCTGAACACCTACCGTCTCCACCTAGATCGCCTTTCCCCCGCACAGGTATGTTCTATTTTAATTTTATGCATGTTTGATTTTCTTTTGGTGATTCCTCTTAAATGAAACCCGTGCTTGGTTTATTTTCAGGTAAAATGGCGGGTGTGGGATGGCACAGAGGCTAGAGAAGGTGATGATCTGATGAGGAGCCGTCAGGCTTCTCAGATGAGGACCTGCTGGAGGGCCCGTTCCACCGGGAGTGGTTCCTAGGCGAGTGGGTAGTCCAACATTCATTGAGACTGGACTATTTCTGGGTCCCTCAGCCACCTCCACTCAGCATGAGGTTGACGCACACCATGCCCTTCAAGGGACGTCGTCGAAGCGATGTACGACTTCACGGCTGGGGATTTCCTAGCTGAGGGGGAGTATGCTACCTTTGCGCGTGACTTCTTAATGCGTCCAATAGACATCTAGCTTGCAGAGGTGCAAGATGGATAGCCCCCGACGTCTCAGGTTCCTCCGGTGGTTGGTGGGTGTCCTGCTCTTGCTGCTGGTGGTGGTGCTACGACTATTCGAGCTACCTGTGGTACTGGCATTCGAGCTCATACTCCGGGTCAGGCCACTCCTATCTTCTCTCCTCTGCCTAAGACATTGGACATACTTAGGTTTGGGCATCCTTGCCTCATTCCTATTCCCACTCCTGTGGTGCAGGAGCTACGCCTTAGTAACGGGGATGACCAGGTATTTCCTCTTTTACCCTATTTTATGCATTTCCTTCTTTTATCCACGTATGTCAGTCCATCTAACATTTGTCTTTTATTGGCCTATTTCAGGTTCCTCATGCTTTCCGCGCTTTCATGGAGGACTGCCTCACTACCATCATGGGTCTTATGATCCTGGTGAGGCAACAGTCTCAGATGCTCATCGACGCACACCTAGGCCCTCTCCCTCAAGATCCTTTCCATCACCCTCTCCCTCACCCGATGAGTGTTTTATTTCTACTTATTCACTCTCATGCCTTTCTCTTTTTCATTTTATTTATTTTTACATATGTACATATTCTCACTGTTCTTATTCTTTATTTTTCTCACTTTTTTTTGCAGCCTCGCTCTGTTAGCCGTACTTTCGTTCATGGGACATCCTCGTCTTCCCGTGCCACCACTCCACCTACTGTCGGTCCATCTGCAGCTATTTCCCAGGGATCTTCCCCGCAGGCTATAGTTCGGGCACGTCAGGCTGACAGTGATAAGGACTTCGACTCGGGGAATGCCACTAGTTCTGTATTCTCGGTCCCAGAGCCTCCGCGTTGCACTCGCTGCTGACGTGATTAGGGTGTCCCATCTTTTTTCTTTTTTTATTGGATGTACAGTTGAGATACAGTTTTTTTCCCATATACATTTTTATTATTTTATGGGATAGGCCTTCGTGCCTGATTGTATATTTATTCACCATTCTCTTTTTAGTTTCTTTTTTATTTCCTCTTTTGTATGGATATTTGATTTATTTATATACATGGGTTGCACTTTATTTACATGAATCACATATCTACAGAGACTGCGCTATATACAGGATGTTATGCATGTACAAAAAATATTTACAGGGTTATGTGCAAGATTACATGGTATTTACATATGTACAAGATTCTACAGGGTGCTATGTACAGAGATTATGTATAGGCTTTATGTACATGAAATATTTACAAAACATTTGTATAGGGTTGTATTTACAAGGATTATTTACAGGTTTATGTACAAAGATTACGTATATACAAGATTTTATTTACAGAGATTGAGTGCACTTTTTCGGGATTTCATTGTATTTCTATATTTGCACGAATGTATATCCATGGATGTTAGTAGATAGTAAGACATAGACCGAAGCGGTTATGTCGCCACCCGTAGATATCAAGTGCTAGTGGTGATAACTCAGACATAAAGTAGGGAGAGAGAACAAGACTGCTTTCTTCAAATCATAGGTGGCGCACGCCATAATGGGGAAGGATGACATGGCGCACGCTATGATAAGGTGGAAGGCGCTAGGTGGAAATGGATTCCAATCCAGGTTCTGGTCCCCCAGATTTTCTATAAAAGGATGTCCAGCCTTCTTTTAACAGCCAACTCCAATTCTGTAACATGGCTTCTTCCACCCAAAATCCTCTCTCTTGCTGGACCGATGATTTTACTAAGATCGAGCAAACCAATTTTGTGAATTTTGGTTTGAACGTTCTTTTCCATTTGAGGTTCATGAGGATGGACTGGAAGTTCCTGAAGGTATCCACTCAGTTGTGGGATCCAGTGGCTCATACTTTTAGATTCGGAGATGAAGAGCTCTGCCCGAACATTAAAGAGTTTGAAGCTATCCTGCATCTCTTCTCTCGAGAGGAGATTTTGATTCTCACATCTCTTGCGAGCACAAAGAAACTCCTGAAGGATTTATGCGGATTGAGCGGTAGTGAGGCTTCTCTATTTCTTCATGGTGAGATTCTCGACATATCTTGTCTGGTGAGCCGCTTCTGCCCTACCGGCTCTCTTTCTGATTTCTCTTTGCTGCCTTGCCATCGCTATTCTTTGTGTATCTGTCTTCTGGCCCATTTCATTCTTTCACAGGGAGATGATGATGTCAGTACTACCTTAGTACATGTAGCCTCTCAAATAAAGAAGGGGAATAATTTTGTACCACTGATCTTGGCTGAGACACTGATTGGTTAAGATGTTGTGCAATCCGATGTCTCTTTTTCTTTTACGAGCAGACCCCTGCTCCTCCAGGTATCTCTCAAATCACTCATTTTATATATTTCTCGCAATTTTTTCGATCAGCTCTCATTTTTCTCCATTTTTAATTTGTTCACTCAACTCTCATTTTCTTGTATTTCTTAATTTTTCCACTCAACTCTCATTTTTTTATATTTTTCTCTCAGATCTAGTTGATGGAGAAGGTGAACATTTTGGAGTATCCGCTGGATGAAGTCTATACTCCGAGAGCATTTCTGCAAAGAGGGGTTTGCTGCCCTTGCATTACCATGGCTGAGTGGCATGATTTCTTTCAGGCTTTTATAGGCAAAAATTTCTGTTGGCATTGTCCCTGGTGGACTATTCCTGTAGCGACGGCTTCGACCATGGAGCATCGCGGTGTCTTGCTCTTAGGCTTGAGGCTAACCACTTTCTATTTTCCCTCTCACATTCTGCGTCAGTTGGGTCGTGCTCAAACGTGCCCTCCGATAGTGGCTCACATGACCACTTTTTCTCATTATGCTCCTTTTTTGGAGCGTTATCGGTAGTTCTGGACATCCCAGAAAATGATTGACTCAGGAGATCCCTGAGTGATACCTTTCTGACGTGTAACCCATACACCTAGAAAGGGATATGGACTCGGAAGAAGACAACGATGTGAAGAAAAGAGGACTCAATCTGGTCATTCCTGCTGCTGTAGACACCCCATTTTTGATTAAACCGAACATCGGCCGGTTCCTGTGGCCTTCCAATGATGAAAAGTGCATCAG
>JAUTBS010160853.1:9127-19641 GCA_032361285.1 Aequorea victoria | reverse complement strand
TTCTTCTCGGGAAACGAAGTGATCATGCCTGCCCCATGGATATTAATGAGTATAAAATTATGGTTAGCCGAAATTGACCGAATGGTGGTACAGCCGAGTGCTCCGTAGTCGGGCACCCAGGGGCCCACTCAGTGATCGATAACACAGGGACGTGTAGTCGGGGGAGGCCGACGACCCCAAATGGAAAGCTCCGACACCATGTTCGGTTTGTCATTGCTCAGTCATCAGAGGGACAAAATCCCAGAACGACCGAGGAGGTTCTTAGGGTTCGTTGTCGACTGAAAGGCATAGAACGCCGACCGGGCCGACCAGTCCTGGCATCCGGTCAGCTGGGACATAGGGCACGGTCGGTCGGGTTCGCAGAACCATATATTGATAACTACCAGTTCCGAGATCAGCGCCGCCTATATAGTCGAAAATCTCTCCTGCCAGCTATCTCCACGAGAAATTAGCTAGTAGATCACCACAGATCCCTAGATCCTCGCTCGGATAAGGCAAGTTCCCTATTTTGATCCCCATCGCATCCCCCGAATCATGGGGGATCCTAGAAAATAAGGGATTCTCTCTATAAGCTTCCATATCTCAACAGCATTATAAATAGACAAGCATGGGAAGGAAAGAGGTACGCAATTTCTACACAATTCTATATATTTCTTGCATACTATTACTTCTCCTTGATATGTCTTTTGACTTAAGCATTAGAGGGTCTTAGGCCGGTACCGCACCGGTGCCTAGATTTTAACGTTTTGCAGGCAATACACGAGAAGAAGACAAATTACTCAGATTTCATCGATCACCCTCAGGCCATTCAAATTCAGGTACCAACATTTGGCGCCGTCTGTGGGAACGTTTCACTGTTCCATTCACTGGTACACTGCACTTCGAATGGTCAATACACAATCCATGGCCTCCGAAGGAAATCGCCATCAAGACAACCCCCATGAAGTTCAACCCATCAACGTTGAACAACAATTGCAAGATCTGACGCAGCTTATTCAAGGTCTGGTTCACTAAAACTAGGCCATCACCCAAAGACAAGACAAGCAAGCCCGTTTGTTATCCATTCTGCCTCTTCCTCCCCGGGTTCCCCACCCTGAAGGGGGATAGCCTGCAATTGAACAGCCCAACAATCGGGGACGAAGGGAAGAAACGGGCTCCAACGCAAGCGAAGATGTGGCTGAGAGTAGGGCTCGCCCCCAAGATCAAGGCCAGAATCCTACACGGGCCGAGGACATCCAACCTGAGAGGACTGAAGCCTCCACCGCTATGGAGGTCGAGCTCAAAGAAGTTAAGGACCAACTCAACAATATGATGGCAGCCATGAAAGAAAAGACTGCAGCGGTCATAAATGACCTCGTCCACAAAACAGACATACCGTTCTCCTCGGCCATCATGGCCGAACCACTACCATCCAAGTTGAGGATGCCCCAGATGGAAACCTTCGATGGATTGAAAGACCCCCTGGCTCACCTAGAGACGTACAAGGCCTACATGCACCTGCATGCAGTCCCGGACGAGATTATGTGCCGAGCCTTTCCTACTACGCTGAAGAGCTCGGCCCCAGTATGGTTCAGCAAGCTAAAAGGCGGTACCATCTCTTCATTCACCCAGTTAAGTAAGTTGTTCGTGGGTCACTTCATTGGTGGCCAGCGACACCTCCGATCGGCCACATACCTCCTCAACGTCAAGTAGGGAAAAATGGAGACTCTACATCAATATGTCACTCGGTTCAACATCAAGGCTCTGAAGGTGGATGACATTGATGACAAGGTGGCCCTCACGACCTTCATGGGTGGCCTCCAGCCCACGAAATCCCTCTTCTCGTTAGCAAAAGCACCACCCACAAGCATGGTCGAGCTCATTGTAAAAGCACAGAAGCACATGAACGCCGAAGATACTCTCAGTGCCGAGAGGGCAAACCATCTGAGCCAACTAAAAAATGGAGTACACAGAGAAGGTCGATCGGAAGAAGCGAGATGATCCAGATCGTTCAAAATAGTCCCGAGAAATCGATCGGTCACAACCGGGCTCAGCCGAGTCCAAACGCCCCAAGATCCTGTTCCTCAATGCCT
The DNA here is from genome assembly GCA_032361285.1 of Aequorea victoria. Taxonomy (NCBI): domain Eukaryota; kingdom Metazoa; phylum Cnidaria; class Hydrozoa; order Leptothecata; family Aequoreidae; genus Aequorea; species Aequorea victoria. The sequence goes on along the minus strand of JAUTBS010160853.1, from coordinate 17,569 downwards.
TCGATCAACTCAACATCGGCCGAGAGAAACTACACCCGGTCCGATCGCCCCTCGCTGGGTTCACTGGGAAAAAGGTGCAGCCGATGGGATCAATCGAGTTACCCCTCACAATCGGCCTCAGCCCGAAACAGGCCACCCAGATGGTGAACTTCCTAGTAATCGACTGTCCCTCGGCCTACAACGCCATCTTGGGCCGATCCTCTCTTAACCGGCTGAGGGCCATGACCTCAACTTATCATTTGATACTGAAATATCCGACCGAGCACGGCATAGTAGAACTCAGAGCTGATCAGATCACAGCCCGAGAATGTTACAACACCTCCCTCCGGGAGCCCAGACTAAAGGAAACTATGACCCTCGATACAGTTGAAGTCCGAGACGAAGAGATCGTCAGAAAAGGGGAGCTAGTGGAAGATCTCCTCAAAGTCAGCATGGATGAAAGTAGACCTGACCAAGAGATTCAGATTGGCTCGGCTCTTCCCCCGATATGAGGACTGAGCTAGTCAATTTCCTAAAGAGGCATCAGTCCATTTTTTCCTGGACACACGAGGACATGACCAGGATCAGCCCCGAGGTAATCACTTACCACTTGTGCGTCGATCGACTACATAAGCCAGTCAAACAGAAGCAGCGAATCTTCGCGAAAGAAAGGAATGAAGCAGTAGCTGAGGAGGTCGACCGACTCTTAAGCGCAGGATTCATTCGGGAAGTTCCGTATCCGAACTGGCTCGCCAATGTAGTCTTGGTAAAGAAGTCCAATGGCAAATGGAGGATGTGCATTGACTTCATCGACCTCAATAAAGCTTGCCCAAAAGACAGCTATCCTCTCCCTCGGATCGACCAACTAGTGGATTCCACTAACGGTCATGAGCTCCTCAGTTTCATGAATGCGTTCTCCGGCTACAATCAGATATTGATGAACGAGGACGATCAAGAGAAGACCTCCTTCATTACTGACCGAGGAACTTATTGCTACCAAGTCATGCCGTTTGGTCTCAAAAATGCAGGTGCAACTTACCAAAGGCTAGTCAACCTCATCTTCAAGAAACAAATAGGCAGGAATGTTGAGGTATACGTGGATGATATGCTGACCAAAAGCAGAAAAGTAGCCGACCACCTTGCAGATTTCGAAGAGACTTTCCAAGCCTTACATGACTTCAACATGAAGCTGAACCTAACCAAATGTGCCTTCGGAGTCTTAGGGGGAAAATTCTTTGGTTTCATGGTCAGCGAGCGAGGAATCGAAGCTAACCTTGAGAAGATTAAAGCCATATTAGAGATGCAGTCACCGAAAATGACCAAGGAGGTGTAAAAGCTCACAGGCCGATTAGCAGCCTTGAACAGGTTCATATCCATGGCAACCGATCGTTGTGCCCCCTTTTTTGCTGTCTTGAAAAAGGCATTCGACTGGACGGAAGCTTGCGAGCAAGCCTTCATCAACCTCAAAATGTACTTAGCTTCTCCACCACTACTCTCCCAAGCAGTTCCAGGCGAGGAGCTTTTACTCTACTTAGCCGTTTTCGAAAGCGCAGTAAGTTCGGCCCTCATCCGAGAAGCAGAGGGGGCACAAAGACCTATCTACTACACGAGCAGAGCATTTTGAGGAGTAGAATCCAGGTATCCTCGAGTGGAGCAGCTGGCATTTTCCCTGGTCATCTCGGCCAGAAGACTGCGACCCTACTTCCAGTCTCATACCATAGTCGTGCCAACCAACCAGCCACTACGGCAGGTACTACAGAAACCAGAGACCTTTAGTCGCCTGGCAGAGTGGTTAATGGAGCTGGGCGAATTCGACATCTAATTTCGACCACGATAAGCCATCAAAGGGCAAGCCGTAGCAGACTTCATTGCGGAATTCATGATGGAGATCCAGCCTGCCGAGAAGCCCTACAATCAACCGGAAGGAAGTCCCTCCACAGTTAACACGAAGACCAGGGTAATCTTTGACGATCACCGAGTATGGACAGTTAGCGTGGATGGGTTCACAAACTAATCGATTAGTGGTGCTGGCCTCGTCCTAATCTCCCCACAATAGGATGAGCTAGACTACTCCATCCGTTTTGGTTTCCGAGCAACGAACAATGAAACTGAATACGAGGTAGTCATAGTCAGCCTCAAGCTGGCATTGGCTCTCGGGAAAACACAGGTCAGACTCCTCAGTGACTCGCAATTAGTAGTTGACCAAATCCAAGGACAATACGAAGCACGAGAAGATCGAATGAAAGCTTATAAAGCAATCACCGAAAGGCTAACAACCAGGTTTGATAAATTCACAGTTGAAAGAGTCCCCAGGGATCTCAACCAACGAGCAAAGGAGCTGGCTCGACTAGCATTAGCTCCCGAGGGGCAGATGGATAGAGAAATACTGGTAGAGTACATGAACCAGCCAAGCATCACCTCAAAAGAGGAACCACTGACGGTGAACTGGGCACAAGTCTGTGTCATTTGGGCCAATAACATAGTCAGTTTTCTTCAAGACAGATGGTTGCCTACCGATCGAGCCGAAGCTAAGAAGTTAAGATACCAAGCAAGCAAGTACATGCTCATTGACGACATTCTCTACAAATGTGGCTTTTCGGCCCCCTACCTGAGATGCATCTCGAAGGAGGAGTCCGAGTACCTGATGAAAGAGATACACGAAGGAGTATATGGTAACCACTCGGGTGCTCGGATCCTATCAGGAAAAATTCTAAGGGCTGGTTACTACTGGCCCACCATACCGAAGGACGCCGAGGATTTTGTCAAGAAGTGTCACAAGTGCCAAAGATTTGCAACCATCCCAAGACAGCCGCCGAAAGAACTCACGGTAGTCACCACTCCATGGCCATTCGCCCAATGGGAAATCGATATTGTCGGCCTATTCCCGGCCGGAAGGGGGCAGGTGAAATTCTTAATAGTAGCAATTAACTACTTTACCAAGTGGGTAGAAGCCAAGCCATTGGAAAAGATCACCGACCAAAAAATAGTGGACTTTGTGTGGAGGTCGATCGTATGTCGATTCGGTATCCCGAAAGCCATTATCACTGACAACGGCAGACAATTCGACAGTAGAAGATTCAGAGAGTTCTGCAGCTCATTCGACATCCAGAACGGGTACTCCTCCCCTTCCCACCCACAAGCTAATGAGCAGGTCGAGGTGACTAACCGAACAATCCTGAAGATAATCAAGACCAAGCTAGAGACAGCAAAAGGCCTCTGGGCCGAGGAGCTCCCAAACGTCCTCTGGGCCTACCGAACCACCGTCCGAAAACCAACGGGAGAAACCCCCTTTATGCTTACTAACGAAAGTGAGGCAGTCATCCCTGTGGAAGTTGGTTTAACCAACCATCGAGTAGCCAGCTTCAATGAAAAGCAAGATGATCAGGTCCTTCGTCTGAACACTAACGGGAGAAACCTCCTTTATGCTTACCTACGGAAGCAAGGCAGTCATCCATGTGGAAGTCAGTTTAACCAACCATCGAGTAGCCAGCTTCAACGAAAAGCAAAATGATCAGGTCCTCCGTGAAAATTTGGACCAGCTAGATGAAGCTCGAGAAGCTTTAGCTCTCAGAAAGGCAAGCTACCAACAGAAGATGAAGAGGTACTACGACAACAATGTAAAAAATAGAGAATTCCAAATATGATACTTGGTCCTCTGAAAAATCTCCCTTGCAACAAAAGACCCACGAGAGGGCAAGTTAGGCCTGAATTGGGAAGGCCCATACTATGTAAAAGATCGAGTGAGGTCCGATGTGTATCGGTTGAAAGATGCAACCGGCAGGGTACTACCACACGCGTGGAATGCCGAGCACCTCAGAAAATACTATCAGTAGGGATATATATAAGAATACTGAAGCAATAAAAGCATGTATTCTTGCAAATACTTATGTAGAATGATACACCACAAAAGTTTGACAAAGTAGGTCATCTCAAAGACCTACTCGGCCCAATTGAGGTCGGATCGACTTAAAGGCGTCCAACCAAGGCCCGAACGCAAAAGTTTGACAAGGTAGGTCATCTCAAAGACCTACTCGGCCCAATTGAGGTTAGATCGACTTAAAAGCGTCCAACCGAGGCCCGAACGCAAAAGTTTGACAAAGTAGGTCATCTCAAAGACCTACTCGGCCCAATTGAGATTGGATCAACTTAAAGGCGTCCAACCGAGGCCCGAAGGCAAAAGTCTGACAAATTAGGTCATCTCAGAGACCTACTCGGCCCAACTGAGGTTGGATCGACTTAAAGGCGTCCAACTGAGGCCCAAAGACAGATTCGACTGAATAGGTCATCTCAAAGACCTACTCGGCCCAATTGAGGTTGGATCAACTTAAAGGTGTCCAACCGAGGCCCGAAGGCAAAAGTTTGACAAAGTATGTCATCTCAAAGATCTACTCGGCCCAATTGAGGTTGGATCGACTTAAAGGTGTCCAATCGAGGCCCGAAGGTAAAAGTCCAACAAAGTAGGTCATCTTAGAGACCTACTCGGCCCAATTGAGGTTGGGCCGACTTAAAGGTGTCCAACCGAGGCCCGAAGGAAAAAGTTTGACAAAGTAGGTCATCTCATAGATCTACTCGGCCCAATTGAGGTTGGATCGACTTAAAAGCATCCAACCGACTTAAAGGCGTCCAACCGAGGCCCGAAGGTAAAAAATTCGACAAAGTATGTCATCTCAAAGACCTACTCAGCCTTATTGAGGTTGGATCGAGTTAAAGGCATCCAACCGAGGCCCAAAGACATATTCGACTGAATAGGTCATCTCAGGACCTACTCGACCCAATTGTGGTCGAGTTAAGTTAAAGGCAAAAACTATTGATCGGGAGAAGCCCGACCAAGGCATGTAACACTTAGCAAAAATTTAAAAGTGGACAACCGATCAGATGGTAGGAAGAAGAAAAAATTTCACAATATTCTTTATTTCGAAGGAAAAGCTCAGGAAACAGTTCTTAAAAGAAACAAAAAAGTACAAAAAGGGGTCAGGAAAAGAAATGTGCATACTGGAGGCTTGTCAACAGTCTTTTCGACCGAGCCACCCTCCTCAGGAATAGGGTCGTCCATCCTCAAGTAGAACTGTTAGAAGTCCAGGTCCTTGAATGAGGCAGCTGCGTGGGCCTTCATTGCATTGAAACCGCTAACGTAGTACTCAGCGGTCTCCACTTCAAAATCTTCAGAGGCCTTAAAAGTCTCTATGGCTCCCTCCCTGGCCTTGACCTCAGTAGCGGCAAGCTTCACCTCAAATTGGGCCTTCTTCTTCTCAAAGACCTCCTTCTCGGCCATAAAATGGGCATTATCATTCATGGTCTCAACTACCAACCTTTGAGCTTCGTCCTTCTCCTTTCCCAGCTGCTCGTTTAGAGCCTTGTGTTTATTTAGCATAGTGGTCAACTTCTTGGCCTCGGCCACATAGATCCGCTCTCGTTGATAGCAACGACTAGCCATGTGTCGGGCCTGAGCACAAGCCTACAGAGGACAAAAACCAAGAAAAAAAAGGATTACATACAAAAAGAAGGAGAGGCTAGAAGCACGAAAGAAAGAGAAAAGAGGCATTAAGATTTCTTGTGATTACCCGGGTAAGGTCCATCATCATGTCTCGGGCCAATGGGAGTGTCGCCACCTCTGAATGGGAGTGATCCACAACACCCACAAAGACGGTCATCCCATTTGAAGCCGCGTCATAATCAACAAAGATGTCGACGAGCGGAGCATCCGTACCCTTTGAAGAGTTAGGCCTGGCCTCGGTAGAAGGGATGGTCGAGGAAGCCCCTTCAGCGGGCACCGAGGCAGCCATTGGTGCAGGGACCTCAGAAGAATCCAGCATGACGACTGCCGGGGGAGCACCCTCTCCTGCCAAGAGAATGGTCAGCTGAGGCTTCTTTATAATAGAGGCTTAATCACAGTTTTCCTATCAAAAACCTTTTGGGTTGTGGCTCTCCCAGGTCTCTTCGATATTCCTATAAATCAAGAAAGCAGAGGAAAATTAGAATCGAGTATAAACAGCAAAAGGGAACGAGGAATAAATGATCGAACGAAGGAAGACAGGCACTCACCCAGGACCTCAGGGCCGAGTAGCCAAGCACTTAGCGAGCGAGGGGTCACCAGTTGGCCGAACAGCCGAGTAGGGTGGTTCCGAGCCTTCTTCACCCTGGCCTTCACCTCGGCATCAACCTCAGGTTTAGCAGAAAGAACGTCGTGATCAGGCTTCCCCCACTTCATCCTGATTCTTGGGGTATGGGGGACGACCACCTCGTCCGGTTGGAATTCCCAACTGACCCCAGAGAGAAAGAAGAACCTTTCCTTCCAAAATTTGTTCGATGAAGGGCAGCCAAGAATGAGTGTCCGATCGTCTGGACGAACCTGAAAATAATACCAGCCGAGCTGTTTCTCCCTCGGTTGATAGCAATAGAGGAATTCCTCTACCGTCAAATGGTGCTCCCCACCAAAAATTTCCTCCTATAAAATGATCAACCCATAAAAAGATCCTCCAGGCGTTGGGCATCAACTGCCCCGGGGATAGACCTAAAAAGTCTAAAAGTTTTCTAACTATTCTAAGAAAAGGTAACTTAAGCCCAACGGCAAAGGCATGCTCATACATACCCAACCTACCATCAGGGGGCAGGCACACCCGCTCATCACTTAGAGCGAGCCAAAATTCTACAGAAAGGAAGAGACCGAGAGAAGAATGAAGGTGAACCAGGTCAGTCGCCAAGATGACCGAGGGGATAAGATCAAAAGTGAAATCCTGAGAGCCCTCCTCAAATAATTGAGCCACCAAACTCGAGGCATCGCCTTGGTCGGCTTGGGACGACTTCCGAAGAGGGGAGGCAAGGAGACTGATGGTCCGGTCGCTACTTGAACCATCAGAGGAATGGACTTCCTAAGGATAGGCCATAGTCCCGCTCCTCAAAAGAGGAATAGTGTATTGAACAGTGGTTGACACCCTCCTAAGGAACAACTCGAATGAAGGATGATCGAGCACGAATGCACCAATCGAGGGGGGAGTTCAAATCCCCCGGAGAAAAATAAGACTCTATTAGCAAAAAAAGAGGGGGAAAGAGTAGAGAAAAGAGGATGAACAACATCCTCCGACTCAGAATCCAAAATAAAAGAAGCCAGAATGGCTCGAAGGAAACAAAAAATAGTAAAATGACAAGAAGGGAGAAAGACTTATTAACGGAGACGACAGGAGCAGAGTAGACACCGAGCGACTTGGATGAAAACTCAGGGGAATAACGCCCGAACGAAGAAGAACACAGGAACAAATATGTTGGAGTTAAGATTTCAGAAGAATCAAGCAAAGACTCCCCCATCACTTATATATATAGACATTAGTTGAAGGGCCAGGATCGAATCGGGTTTCTCAATCCAAGGGCCCCAGAAATGCGCAGCGACAGTCGTCAGATCGGTCGAACACCAACGGACCAAATGAGGCCACGTGTAGGAGGAAGGCCAAGGGAGCGCCGTTTCGGGGGATCTCAAAAAGATTTGCATTAAAGGGATGGGACGTTTGACATTTCAAAATTGATGCCTTGAGAAACGGAAGAGACGCCTAGAACCCCGTGCAACCGTCACCTCGGGGAGCCGAAACGATATCATCCCAATAGTATAAACTGATATTTTTAAATAAAGATATTCCCTTCGTCGAGAATGTACGACTCGAAAATAGGGAGCTTTTGATAATGATCGCTCAGTCCCCACCGATCGAGTAGTCAAATGACCGAACATGAAAATGATGACCCAAAAGAGGATTAAATGAAAAGACATCTCATCCAACCATAGTTGACTTACTACACATACCAAAAGAGGGACCGAGTATAGGTTCCCTGCTCGGTCAGGAAAACATATTCGGTCAGATGGATCAACTCGGTTAGGTTGACCGACCGAGGAGATGTCCCACCGTGCACCAAAAAGGCAATGCCGAGAAGTGAGCAAAAGGGTCAACGCGAATCTCGAGATTCACGCCCAATAGCCGGATCCTTAGGGATTCCTTCCCATCTTCTCCAATAATCCCAGATCCTAAACTAACTATAAATAGCCGGCACCTTCAGACTCCAAATGTACGCAATATACAAGCTTTACACATAGCCTACACCTTCTCTATTTGATTTGGTTTACTGCCAGTCCTCTGACTTAAGCATCGGAGAGTCTTAGGCCGGTACCCCACCGGTGCCTAGATTCTAATATTTTTCAGGTTTACCAGTGGAGCACTTGGCAAGGAATTCGACAGCATCAATCGAAGGCCAACCAGGATCCTCATCGACCGTTCAGATTCAGGTACCAACATTTTTAATACTCCATTAGCTTTATACCAATTTGCAAAAATAATGGAGGTTTTTAAATTATAATACAAAAATCCAAGATATTTTGACATAATTTCTAAAATGAAAAATAAATTTGATAAATATTTTGAAATATTACCACATATTTTTAAAATAGTCATACTATTAGATCCTATATGTAAAGATATTGGT
>JAUTBS010160742.1:0-12183 GCA_032361285.1 Aequorea victoria | reverse complement strand
AAGATAGAGTTAACCTGATCAGTGAGAATGACTTTCTGTGACACATGTGTTCTAGACTTATGCTTTTGAGTACAGAGATCTTTAAATTTTTTTTGCATAAGAAGAAACCTGTTTTATAGCGTCTAAAAGAGAGAGATTGATTTTTACATACTTGAAGACTTTAAGCATATCCTCTATTATCACTCCATTCTTTTCAAAAAGAGATGGTGAAGATAGACAAGATGGAAATGGAGCCTTTGGCACATAAGAAGGAAACCCTGAAGATGGGAGTGGAATGAAAAGATCAAGAGGAGTGTCCTCCTCTAAAATAGATATTTTTTCAACCCCAGAACCCTTGGGCTGTTGACATACTTCTCTTTTTTTCTAGTGTCCCCCTCAGGCCTAGTCTCTACATCTCGCCATTCTTAAGGGTAGTTACCACTATTGGTTGCTCGTAAAATGTATTACTAACTTGCAAACTAATCATCCCAAATTGTCCCCAAGGATTATTCACAGGTTGGCTAGGCATCTTTCCCACCCCTCTTCAGTTTAGAGCACTAGCTAGTTGTCCTATTTGGGTTTCAAGCTTAAATATGGATTGAGAGAGGGAATGCAGTAACTGTGTATTAACTTCAAGTCCTTGAAGGGCTTGTAACACCTTATCCTCAAATGCAGAATTTCGTGGAGGAGGAGAAAGTTGTTGGTAAGGCTGTTGTACCATAGGTCAAAATATAGTAGTATTACTCATGTCAGGATAAGATGACTAAGGAGCTGGGGCAAAAGGAGTGCCTCACACTTGTGGTTTTCAGGACAAGTTGGGGTGATTTTTTCATCTCGGGTTATAAGTATTTGAGAAAGGGCTATTTTTCGATCTACAGAAATATCCTAGAATAGCAGGGGTAAAAGCCTTTGGCCCCGCAAACTTCTATACCCCAGCAATAATCAATATCCTCTCCAGAAACTAAAAATAAAAAAAAATTAGAACAAAGAATTTAAATCTAACTAATCATTAAAAAGAAAATTAATCATCAAAATAAACAACCATGTTAAATATCTCTGACAACGTCGCCAAATCTTAATGGGTCGCTTATCACATCAAAAATGAATTTATAAAAATAAGGTAGTAACTACTACACCATAGAATAGCGGTTAAGACCGAGTATCATTTCGCAGGGACAAAAATGCTAAGTTGTGTTGAATCTCGAATAATTTTCAGTTCAATTCGATCAAAAGATTATTGTGATTAACAAATTAAACTAGAAATGATTAAAAATTAAGATTTTTTATAAAAGAGAAAGACACCTAAAATTGAGAATCCACCATAACTTTCTAATTACAAAGTTATATTTAAGATAAACATTCATCCAATTAATTCAACCACGATCCGTTTTGGCTACAAGTGGTAACGGATTTAACAAGATAATAAATTCGATTAAAACCTAACATAGATTATCTTTGAAAAGCACGGATCATCCTTAAAAAATTTGGTACGATCCATCTTCTTATAGTATAATCTATCCCACATTTCAATCACATTCATAGAAAAAGAAAGTATTTTATAACTCCGTATTTATCATCACGGAAAATAAAGACAAAAGCCAGATCGACAAACAAAATTCGATTGATTAAACAAATCAAAGGCCTGAGTTATACAAATATTGAATCAAAAGTCTGAAGTGTAAATCTAAATACAAAATCATAATTACTTGGCTAGAGTTTCATCCAAACCCTAGGAAGGAAGATATTAGTCGGGCATGGTTGGTAGAGACGAAGATATCACAAATCTAGCCGCCATTGTCGTCCTGCTTGATTCATCGTCTTCTCTCCTCTGGATGCTCGTAGCCACCGTCAGTCTCCACCTAATATTTCAGAACCCTAATTTTGACTTAATCTTTCCCTTTTATATCCTCTTCCCAACCGCCACCTCATCATGTCAATTCTTTTAAAAATTTGATATTTTGTTATGTTTCAAGCTATTTTCGTCATATGCCCGATTATCTGCTGCTGCACACAAATAATACTAAAATATTTATTAAATAAATAATTCGAGTACATAAAATATAAATTAAAGGGCTTAAATGTGTCCATTTAAGCTCAGATCAGTTACGCTCTCTCGCAACTTTCGTTCTGATACCAATTGTCACATGCCAAGATTTTTGGCCTTTCTTGCGCCCCGTGCGAAACTTAGGCAGTGCACTCTCAAATGTCCAAGTCAATCTTTCCCTCTTGAACAGACTTACCAAGACTTTGGAGTGTCGGCCTCACGCCTACTCAAACCCAGATGCTTACCCAACACACTCAAACAAGATGCACATTTTGGAGTAAGAAAGCTTTATTATATAAAGAATGAGCTTATAAAGGTTTTACAAGACTTTCACTCCTTTCAAGTGTTAACAAACTCACACTTGAATACTCTCTCACTAGAGCTCTCTCACTTTAAGTATTCAAATACTTGTTGTTTTACAAATGAAACCTTCCACCCTTTTATATGCATCCACCTAGCTCCTCAATGGATGGCTAGGTTCAACTTAATCCAAGGGCTAGAATTCACTCTCTAGAAATATCCAAGTTTTTAAAGTCTTCCCCCATGTTCTTGAATCCTCCATAATATTCTAGGATATGGTAATATTTTCTCCAACCTTCTAAGGTCTTCTTGAGTCTTCTAGGATATTCTATAACATTTTGAACTCCTCCGGAACACTTTAAAGTCTTCAACATTCTTTCAAGTTTTGGATTCTTCCTGGACAATTTAGAACCTTTTGCTAGCCTACTTCGACTTGTGCAAGCTCTCTTCAAACTTTCAGTACCCCAAAAACTAATGATCGATGACATGTTGCTTTCGTACCTGCATATGAAGGGGTGACCCAATCTAGCCACAATGTCACCACCTTCCTCAATCTAATATTTAACAAATTATGGACCTATTTGGATTAGATTTTTTAAAAAAATAACTTTTATTTATTTTTATTTTTTTAGTTAAATTCTTTTTTGAATTGTTTATACCAGAGAGATCAACAAAAATATTTTTGATCAAAAAAAAAATATTTTTAATCTATTTTGTTGACTTATTTTTTCTAAACTCTTTTTATATTTTAGTTAAAGAAAATTAATTTTTCAACTCACACAAATGTAATTACAAAAAAAATAATAGTTTAAACAAATAAGAAAAATTCATTAAAAGCAAAAATAAATATGCTAAAATATAACCCCGATGCATATCTATATTACAAGGGAGGTGAACTTTGATGTGACATTTGTTTTATGCGGCAATCTTAATGGTTGAAAAAATATAGAGTAGGTAAGAGGATAGAGAAAATAAGTTAGCTTCACATTTATTTGAATCTTCATAAAAAGTTTTTGATAAGTATAAAAATGAACGATCGCCTAAAACCGACCGAGAAGAAAGAAAGAGAAACAAAGCGTTAAGCCCGACCGGAGGCATGTACATCTACAAACGAAAGTGAGTCGACCAAGACCACCGAGGATCAACCCATACGTCACAACTTTACTCTACAATATAGAGCTACATAAACCGACCGACCAGGTCTGTTCGGCCAAGGCACTCGAACACGGTGCTCGGTCAGAAAAAAGCTCGGCCGACTAGAGTTCGGTCGGCCAGTCAACCGAGTCGAGCATCGATAACGACAAACTCCGAGATTAGCATCGACGATCTCTCCTGAGATCACCCTAACCAGCTATATTAGCTCCAAAACAGCAATCAAATCATCAAAAATCCCGAGATCCTCGCCCGAATTGACAAATTCCATATTTGCCTCTATCCTATCCCAGAGATTACGCCCAATCCTGGTAAATCAAAGATTCTCTCAAGGATTCACGCCACTACATCACTATAAATACACAACCACTTGCACCCTGCAAAGGGGGGACTTGTATGCGACTCTCTACACACTTCTGCATTCTACATACAGTCTCTATATTCTACATTTAAGTTTGACAGCCTATCCTTTGATTTAATCATCAGAGAACAATAGGTCAGCACCCAACCGGTGCCTATATTCTAATATTTTGCAGGATCCCAATCGGGGAACAGGGACTAAGGATTGCTCAGCCAAAGCTTGCGGCCACAAAGTCAATATCTGGATCAGAAGAGACCAGCAGGAACCGCCCGACAAAAGCTCTAGGCACATCGAGGACGGCCAGAGAGACAGCTCGGTAGCAGGAAGAACATGGCCAAAGGTTGCCGCCATGAAATCAATCAACAAGGAGAGCTCAGCAACAAGGAGAGCTCGGCAAAAAGGATAACTCATCCAGGGCTTTCGGTCACGGGAAGACCGTCTAGATTCAAAAACCAACATCTGGCGCCGTCTGTGGGAACGACTGATCATTGTTCCTCTTCCCGGTGTTTTGTAATCTGAATGGTAGCTACAAGATCCATGGCCTCTGAAAGAAATCTCCACCAAAGAAACCCCCAAGAGGATCAACCACTTAATGTCGAGCAACGACTGTAAGACTTAACTCAATAAATCCAAGGCCTGGTTCACCAAAACTAAGCCATCAATTAGAGGCTCGACGAGCGAGCTCAGCTCCTACCTACCCCTCTCATCCCTCCTCAGATTCCTTGTCCCGAGGGCAGGCGAGTGACCGTTCTTCAATGGCCCAACGATCGAAAGCAAGGCCAGAGGAAAAGGAGTTGAGCAAGCATGAAGATATCGTCGAGAGTAGGGCTCAACCCCTAGATCACCACTGAGCCCCCAACCGAGCCAAGGGCACTCAGCTCAAGAGGATCTAGTCAGCCCAAGACGGTTGGATCGACTTAAGATATCTAACCGAGGCACGAATTGACATCAAAGAATATAGCCAGGTCGCTTGAGAACCTGGCCGGCCCAAGACAGTTGGATCAACTTAAGGTATCCAACTGAAGCACACGAATCGACATAAAAGTCTACATCTAGGTCGCTTGAGGACCTAGTCGGCCCAAAATAGTTGAATCGACTTAAGGTATCCAACCGAGGCACGAATCAATATAAAAGTCTACAGCCAGGTTGTTTGAGGACCTGGTCAGCCTAAGACGGTTGGAACGAATTAAGGTATCCAATCGAGGCACGAATCGATATCAAATATTACAGCCATGTCACTTGAGGACCTAGTCGGCCCAAGACGGTTGGATCGAATTAAGGTATCCACCCGAGGCACGAATCGACATCAAAGTCTACAGCCAGGTCGCTTGAGAACTTGGTCGACCAAAGATGGTTGGATCGAATTAAGGTATTCACCCAAGGCACGAATTGACATCAAAGTCTACAGCCAGGTCACTTGAGGACCTGGTCGGCCCAAGACGGTTGGATTGACTTAAGGTATGCGACCGAGGCACGAATCGACATAAAAGTCTACAGCCAGGTCATTTGAGGACATGGTCATCCCAAGACGGTTGGATCGAATTAAGGTATTCAACCGAGGCACGAATCGACATCAAAGACTATAGCCAGGTTGCTTAGGGACCTGGTAGGCCCAAGATGGTTGGATCGACTTAAGGTATCCAACCGAGGCACGAATCGACATCAAAGTTTATAGTCAGATCGCTTGAGGACTTGGCCGGCCCAAGACGGTTGGATCGAATTAAGGTATCCACCTGAGGCATGAATTGACATCAAAGTCTACAATCAGGTCGCTTGAGGACCTGGTCGGTCCAAGATGGTTGAATCGACTTAAGGTATCCAACGAGGCATGAATCGACATCAAAGTCTATAGCTAGGTCGCTTGAGGACCTGGCCATCCCAAGACGGTTGGATTGAATTAAGGTATCCTCCTGAGGCACGAATCGATATCAAAGTCTACAGCCAGGTCGCTTGAGGACCTGATTGGCCCAAGATGGTTGGATCGATTTAAGGTATCCAACCGAGGCACGAATTGATATCAAAGTCTATAGCCATGTCGCTTGAGGACCTGGTCAGCCCAAGACGGTTGGATCAAAGTAAGGTATGCAACCGAGGTATGAAGTTATAACAAAGTTCGATAGTCAGGTCGCTCGAGGACCTACTCGGTCGAAGAACAGTTAGATCAACTTGAGGTATCCAACTTAGGTCCGAAGGAAGCATCTATAGCCTGGCCGTCTAAAAAGCTTTGCGGTCACAAAAAGATTGGATCGCTTGAGGATCCAGTCTGAGATCTAAAAAGATAAGCAAAATCTACTTTAGACGAATTTATTCCCATCGCCGAATGGGCTCAGCTCTGGAATAAGGGGCATCTGATAAGTATGAAAATGAACGGTCGCCTAAAGACCGACCGAGAAGAAAGAAAGAGAAACAAAGCGTTAAGCCCAATTAGGGGCATGTACATCTACAAATGAAAGTGTCAACCAAGACCACCGAGGGTCAACCCATACATTGCAGCTTTAGTCTACAATATAGAGCTACATAGATTGACCGACCAGGTCTGTTCGGCCAAGGCACTCGACTACGGTGCTCGGTCAAACAAGAGCTCGGCCAGGCTAGAGCTCAGTCGACCAGTCAACCGAGCTGAGCATTGATAACGAAAAACTTTGAGATTAGCATCGACGATCTCTTTGAGATCACCCTAAACAGCTATATTAGCGCCAAATCAGCAATCAAATCATCATAAATTCTGAGATCCTCACCTGGATTAGCCGGCAGCTCAATCCATTGATTTAAGTTTGAAAGCCTATCCATTGATTTAAGTATAGAAGAACAATAGGCCGGCAGCTTATCGGTGCCTATGTTCTAACATTTTACAAGATCCCAACCAGAAAACAGGAACGAAGGATTGCTCAGCTAAAGCTTACAGCCATGAAGCCAACATCTGGATCAGAAGAGACCAGTAAGAACTGCCTGGCCAAAGCTCCAGGAACATCGAGGATGGCCAGAGAGACATCTTGGCAGCAGGGAGAACACGACCAAAGCTTGCCACCACAAAGTCAATCAATAAGGAAAGCTTGGCAACATAGAGAGCTCGGCAAAAAGGATAGCTCGGCCAGGGATTTTGGTCATGAGACCGATCAGCGAGAAGACAAGAAGAGCCGATCAAACAAAGTTTTGAGGGCACGCCGATCACGAGAAGATCGTCCAGATTCAGACATCAACAATCTCAAAAAGTGGGATTTGAGAAGTTTATTATTTTTCTCCCCATTAATCAAAGAAAAAATGAAAATATGCATAAGAAGAAATGATGTAATAAAAAAACATCAATACATAGAGTAAGAATATTGTTTTGCATAGATACAACTCAAGTAAAATAAAGAACATAACAAAAAAAATCAAAGGAGGTCGCCGTCCAAGTTTTTTGTCCAGTTAGGCTTTTTCTTTATTTTGGACGTCTTTTCTTGGGTGGCACAATCTTGTTTTTCTTCTCATTCAAGGGTGTCAAAGATAACGGTGTCACGAGCGAACTGCTTTTGTTTCTTCTTGTCTTTGGCAATCACCTTCTCCTTTCCTTTTCTTGAGACATGCTCGGTGGGAGAGGTTGTGGCAGCCCAAAATTATTTCGCAGAGATGTCTGCAATGTGTACTCCCTTGGTAGGAGCAACTTCTCGTTATTGGTTCTCTCGATGCTCACGTGTATTTCTTTCAGAGGTAGTCTCTAGACGAACCTCAATCCAACCCATAAACTCGTGAATCTTGCACAGAATAACATTTATTTTTCCCACAGTACCTTGATCGTACTCGTGATGAACACTTTGGATCAAAAGCTTGCTGGCATTCAAGAAATCGTTGATGCTCTACTGCAAGGACATACTCATATCGTTGCCTTCTTAGCAATCACCGTCCATTGTTTGGTTAATGTCTTTCACGATTCAGTTGAGGCAATACTGCTCTCGTACAATTCTAGTTTGTTATTCTTTTATCTTTTCATTTTGAGCTTCATAGATAACAAGTCTGTCATAAAGTCTCTTGATTTCTTGGCTCGATGTGACATTAATGTCAACGAGGAGTTTGATTTGGCTTTTAAATTCCTCCAAGTTAGATGGAGCGATCAGCGATGGAGGTCTAAGAGGGAGGAGGAGCAGAGATGGAGGGCTGATCATGAAATTGTTCAGAGGTTGGTGGAGAAAATTTTTGGTCAGTAGGTAAGGATGATAGGATAATGGCTTGAGGGTTTGTGTCGAGGGGTGGTTTGACCAACTTGCCATTGATTTCAACAAGTTTTATCCTTTTTAAGGTGGACTTATTGTATGTGTGTGTGTGGTGGAATGGAATATACAGTGTATCTTTGAGGTATTTAAAAAGTTTAGTCAAAAGCATGCCATACGGAAGAATGTTCTTTTTGGTTTGGGCTACCTTCCACATGTTAGAGATAATGAGGTAGCCTAGGTTAATGGGTTCTTTGTGGACGATGGACCACATCACAAAAAGTTGGATGAAAGTGACATCTCCAAACTTTCCACATTGGGGAAAAATCATATGATTTATCATATGGTGAAGAATTCGGTATTCGGGTAGAAGAAGGTTGGCTTCAAAAAGTTTGTCAGGATTTATGTTGTTTCTTTCAGTAATGAGGGATATGAATTCCTCAATTGGAGTGTCCGGGTAGTTGTGTCTCTTTTGGTGGCAATTTAGTAGGTGTGTGCCATTTGAGGCATTTATTAGTCGATTGAGAAGAGGTGCTCTAATTACAAATCTTTTTCCTCTTACCTAACTGCTTAGGAAGAATCCTTAACTAGTGATAGCAGGATGCATGTGGGCGTAGGCTATTCGAAAAAGTCTAGGGTAAGCTGGTTCCTTAGTGGAGGCGAAGGATTGCCAACCCATTTCAGTGAACCAGGCCAAGAAGTGCATTCCAATTTCATCAAAGAATTAAAAATCGATGCACCTCCTGCCAGGGACTTGACGAGGAAAGAAATTTTCTTCATATTTAGTTTGAATGACATGGTCTATACAGACCTGCTTTGCCGAAGAATGAGTTTTCGATTTCTTGCTTTTCTTCTTCTTGGATGTTCCTTCTCCTTGATCTACTGATCTTTTCTTTGATATTTTGGATGGAATTGAAGGGTCCATTGACGAATCGTACAATTAGTTGATGGAAATGAAGGTTTGCGAAAAACACAGTGTCGTGGAGCTAGGGCTTCATCGACGTGTTGTCAATTAGTTGTTCTACTCAGGTTTGAAGGTTTGATGATGGTTGCGGTCAAGGAGAGATGATTAATTTGACAAGGGTCAGAGGTCTGAGTTGAGAGAGAGAAAGAGAGGCGATGCAAAGATTTCGACTCACGTGAGAGAGATAGAGAATATTTGGTTTTAAAATGAATTTTGGACATTTAGAACCTTTATATACCCGAGCTTGTGGGTCAACTCATTGATGTTGTGAGTCAACTCAACTAAGCTGCTAGGGTTTTTAAGAAAAATTATTAGTTGGGTCAACTCACTAGTCTAAAAAATTTGCCTGGCCAAAAAGGTCTATGAGTCGACTCGTGGTTGTCTATGAGTCAACCCAGTATCATTTTTTAACAAAGACAAAATAAGTGAGTGAGTCGACTCATACTCCAATGTGAGTCGACTCATACTCTAATGTGAGTCGACCCAACGGCGGATAGATGGTAAACCCAATGTTCTAAGTTGACTCATAACTCTTGTGGGTCGACCCATGAAAGGTAAAAATGAGTTTTTTTAGTTTTTCATGGGTTTAACATTCCTAATTTACCTTTTATGTAATTAAATATTTCTTCATTCAAAAGTTTGGTGAATATATCTGCTAGTTGGTATTCCGTACTTATGAATTCTATCAATACATCTTCTTTTCATACGTGATCTCTTAAAAGTGATGTCTTATTTCTATGTGTTTAGTCCTAGAATGTTGGATGAGATTCTTAGATAGACTAATAGCACTTGTATTGTCACATCTTATTAGAATTTTATGATATTTTAAATTAAAGTTTTTCAATTGTTGTTTCATGTAAAGTACTTTGGCGCAACAACTTTCTACGGCTATATATTCGGCTTCGGTAGTTGAGGTAACTACTGAATTTTGTTTCCTACAAAACCATGAAACTAGAGAATTTCCTAAGAAGTGACATGAACTGCTAGTACTTTTACAGTCTAACTTACAACCAGCAAAGTTGGTATCCGAATAGCTTATCATTTCTAGGAATGTGTCTTTGGGATACCATAATCCTAAGCCAAATGTTCCTATAAGATATCTAAGGATTCTTTTTATAGCAGTTATGTGTGATTTTTTTGGATTATTTTGATATCTAGCACATAAGCACACACTAAATATTATATCATACCTCGATATTTTTTACTGTCGACTAATTTTCCTTTTCCTTTTCCATTCTTGTCAATCTTTTTTGATGTGCTCATAGGAGTCTTACATGGCTTTGCATCCTCTATTTTAAATCTTTTTAGTAACTCTTTTGAGTACTTGGCCTGATTAATGAAGATTCTATCTTTTGTTTGCTTGATTTGGAGTCCAAGGAAAAAGTTGAGCTCACCCATCATGCTCATTTCAAATTCTTCCTGCATGGTCTTAGCAAAATCTATGCACGAGCTTTCATTAGTAGCTCCAAAAATGATATCATCAACATAGATTTGTACTAGTAGCATGTCTTTATCTTTTTGTTTGATGAATAGAGTGGAATCAAGTTTTTCTTTAGAAAACTCATTTTGTGTTAAGAATCCACTTAATCTTTTATACCATGCTCTAGGAGCCTATTTTAAACCATATAAGGCTTTTGATAATTTAAATACATGGTTTAGATATTTATGATTTTCAAAGTCAAGAGGTTGCTTCACATATACTTCCTCATTTATATAGCCATTTAAGAAAGTACGTTTAACATCCATTTGAAATAGTGTAAAGTTTATTTGGCATACAAATGCTAATAACATGCGAATGACTTCTAGTCTAGCAATAGGAGTATATGTTTTTTCATAATCTATGTCTTCCTCTTGATTGTAACGTTGAGCTACAAGTCTAGTTTTGTTTTTAACTATATTACCTGTTTCATCCTTTTTATTTTTAAAGATCCATTTTGTTCCTATGATTGTATTATCTCTAGGTCTAGGAATTAAGGTCCATACTTTGTTTCTATCAAATTGGTTTAATTCTTCCTGCATGGTATTTATCTAATATTCATCATTTTCAGCTTCTTGAAAGTTCTTAGGTTCAACTTGAGATATAAATGCTAAATTATTACATATACCTCTAGTAAGAGAGCGGGTAGTTACCCCTTTGGTTGACTAACAAATGATTTGATCTTTTGGGTGATCTTTAATCGACCTTTTATAAGTCATTTCAATTTGTGGTTGATTTTTCTCTCCATTTTCTTTGTTTAGAAGAGAAGTGTCAATATTTATATCATTGAGCTTTTTTTTTCATATTCTTCTTCTAAATTTATACATTCATCATCAATGTTCTTTTCAGATAGAGAAATGTTAATTTCTTCAAAAACTACATGCATAGATTCTTCAACAACTTGAGTCCTTTTGATATATACTCTGTATGCTTTACTTATTGTTGAATATCGTAGAAATATTCCCTCATCTGATTTAGTATCGAACTTTCCAAGGTTATCTTTTGTGTTTAATATAAAACATTTACATCCAAACACATGGAAATAACCTAT
Source organism: Aequorea victoria (assembly GCA_032361285.1). Classification (NCBI taxonomy): domain Eukaryota; kingdom Metazoa; phylum Cnidaria; class Hydrozoa; order Leptothecata; family Aequoreidae; genus Aequorea; species Aequorea victoria. The sequence goes on along the minus strand of JAUTBS010160742.1, from coordinate 668 downwards.
ATTTGGTATTCTGCCATACCATAGTTCATATGGTATTTTATTTAATTTTGACCTAAAAATTACTCTATTAGATACATAGCAGACTATGTTAACAGTTTCAACCCAAAAGTATTTTGTAAGACGGTGTTCATTAAGTATGGTTCTAGCCATCTCTTGTAGAGTTCTATTTTTTTTTAACTACGCCGTTTTGTTGCAGTGTTCTAGGTGCAGAGAAGTTGTGTTTTATTCCATTTTCATCGCATAATTTCTCAAAATCTTTATTGACAAGTTCTCCTCCTCTATCACTTCTAATATTGTTGATAATGCACCCTTGTTCGTTTTGAAGCCTTTTACACAGTTTGGCAAAGTATAAATGTATTTCATCTTTGTGTGCAAGAAATATTATCCATGTATATCTGGAATAGTCATCAATAATCACAAAAATGAAATACTTTCCACTCATGCTTGCTATAGATGTTGGTCTAAATAAATCCATGTGTAATAATTGTTGTAGTCTAGTTGTAGAGATATAGTTCTTTTTCTTCAAGAAAGTTTTTTTTTTTTGTTTTTCATATTGGCATGCATCACAAATTTTATCTTTAATATACTTAATTTTAGGAAGACCCTTAACTAGTTCATTATTAGATAATTTTGTGATTAGATCCATACTAGCGTGTCCTAACCTTCTA
>JAUTBS010160631.1:0-12184 GCA_032361285.1 Aequorea victoria | reverse complement strand
TAATGACGGGCTGGTTTACCTTGAAAAACGGCCCCCTTTTTGGTTTCTTGGTTTTCCTAAAACCAAGTGGCGACTCTAAAAAAAACTCGCGCGGTCCTCAGACCCATCACAGGGCGCGCATTTCGGTGGAAAAACCATCCTCTCCCCAGGCGCGGGGCGATGAGAGGGCGGGTCCCCACACCTGGCGATGTCAAACAGTACGCAATGACTCTTTTTACCTGTATCTAAAGGGGCATACGACTAGAAGGCTTGCTTACTTCTCCCACATAACTCCGAGACAGTAAACCACCGAAGTGAAGGGTAGGTAAGTATTTTTGGCTTATTTCATTTTCTCATTTATTCTTTTATTTTGGAAAAGTACCCAATAAAAAAGAGAAGAAAGGAGATGGAAAACCATGCATGCAATGCTGATACTAATGATAAATTTAAGACAAGAACAGTTGAAATATTTTTCAAGTTTGGCTCACTTTTCTTAAAAAGAATCCCTAGTAGAGTCTTCACTGTGAGGAACCCGTTCTCTTTTTTTGTTCTAAAATTTGAAGGAACAAAAAAAACCCACGTGAAAAAGAGAGAGGTTTCCCCCAAATGCGTCCGTGTTCAGGGGCCGCACAATTGGAGTCGCCACTTAGTTTTCAGATAAACTAAGAAACCAAAAACTTTCAAGGGACTAGTCCATCCTTACCAGAGAAAATAGTTCAGGAGTTAGGGTATGAAAGGGTAAGGTGTTAGGCACCCCTCTCGCCCGATCCGAAGATCGACCTCTACCTAACCCTTCAATTTTTATTCTTAGCTTAAAATTATCAAAAATAACACATACAGAAAGGGGGTTGAAGAGAGAACATTAAAAATAGCAAACAAGAAAATAAAACCTAACCTAAAACTAAAATTTTTTCATGCATACTTACACTTAAAGGCATGTCAAGTGGGAGATGGCAGCATATCAGTGCAGTTGATGCATATAAAAATATGCTGTTAAAATAAAAAGATGCAAGAAATGCTACTGGAAGCCACTGGTTTTTAAATAGAGGTGGCGCACACCACCTCCTAACCTGGCGCGCGCCACTGGAACCTGGTGTGCGCCACCTATGGACTATTTGGAAGTGGCACACGTCACTATGGAAGAGTGAGCTCGACACCAGGAGGTCAAAAAGGGGCTACTATTTTTAAGAAAAATAGTGTGCTCGTGTGTAAGTATTTTTATACGAAGAAGAAAACGAAAAGATAGAAATTCACGTGGATTTTCGAAAAATAATCTAAATTCTATATTTCATGCGTTTCTAAAGCTAACAGGGGTAAGAAGAAAGAAAAAGAGCATACTTTTCTACTAAACGGGAAACCATGCTTAAACAAAAAATAGAAAATAGAACCGAGGAGAATGAGGCCAACAACCTCTTTCTCCCATTTTACCGAATAGAAAGAACTTTGAAGGAAAGAAAAATAGATAGATAAACGAAAGAGATGAGAAAAGAGAAACTTACCGTATATCCTGGAAGACGAGTGAAGTTTTGAGCTGTTTCGTAGCTTCGCGCGTCCCCGGAAGGCCTTCCACGTAATCTTTGAGCCTTCAGAGTTCTTCCAATGCAAATGATTCTGAAGTTTCGGGTAGCTCAAAGTGAAGTTTTGGGAATTACCTTATGCTTAAGATTATTAATTTGGCAGGGGTTCGGGTTGTATACGGGTCGGGAGTCAGTTCTATAGAGATTCAATACTCAGAGAGCTCTCTCTTTTGGTTTGGGAGGGGAGTCTTATTTATAGAGTTTGGGCGAGGAGGCTGGCTTGGAGCCAAAGTCTCCTCCTAAGGTGGCATGCGCCATGTGGAAGGGGGCGTGCGCTACTTTGAGGTGGCGCGCGTCAGGGGTAAATGTGGCTTGGGGCTTCTGGCATGGCTTGGCTAGTGGCATGAAGAATATATGGCACATCGCTAGTGACTTGAGTTTTCCAGTGGCATATGGTTTTCTGGATGAAAGTGGCGTGCGCCACTTAGAGGTGGCACAGCGCTGGGTTGGGCTTCACCAATGGGTATTTTGAGTGTTTTGGGTTATTTTCAGAGTATTTTGGGATGCATTGGAGTACTCCTTAGACTCTTGGATTCTCACGGAAGCTCCTTTGACGCGGCTAATGTATACATTTATCATCGAAAAGCTTGCGAAACCGGCCGATGTTCGATTTAGTCAAAATTGAGTTGTCTACACTCACTTAACATACACTCAACAAATAATCACTGAGAAACATGTGCACTTTAATACTCTCGATCTGTGTATGTAGTGGAAATAATAAAAATAAATCAAGATATTTTGCATACTTAGGACTCAAAGAACGTTATACTCAATAAAGACCCATGATCTCATAGAAAGAATGTTAAATGTCAAAAACTTAAAATGAGTGTTATACAACACCATCCATCCATTATGTTTACCATTCAACCCATGCCATTATTTAGAATCAATTAGGATTTTACATTTGGTTGTTGTGTTAGGTAAAGGAAAGTGTATAAGATGTAGGTTATAAAACATGTCTTATAGAATATTAACACAGTGTTTTTCTATTAAAGAAAAAAATCTTTTTCTCAACTTCACATATTGTTTTATTTTCTTTCTTTTAACCACGGTCCCCTTCTTATTTTTTTCCACATTCGCCCATCTTTTTTTTTTACATATATCTTGATCATGTAAACATTGATTTTCTTTACAGAAGATGATCAAGCGACTATCCCTTCACCCAATAATAATTTTTGATATTCTACACAACTTATATCTTAAGACAGTTGGGTACTGAAGTTCAATGAAGAAAAGTTTAGTATGTACAGACCTCAAAAGGAAAAACTAGGGATGATATACATAAGAAATGAGACAAACAGTCTCAAGTAACAAAGAAGGCCTAAAATTATTTTCTAAGTATGACATGATTTTCCAAGTGTTCATAAACTCAAGATGGTAGTAGCAGCACAAATAATGTATTCTCAATATTCAACCAATATAAAGAACTAATGAGACTATTCAACAAACTAGATACGCTTTCAAAGAATAGAGAGAGTATATAGACTGAAACTCCTTAAAAAAGAAAGACTCAAAATTCATAAAGGGTTACAGTCTCCATAAGTGTTCATCAAGAATTTTAAATTATCCTAACTTTTCAATTAAAAATATAAACATGCAGCCAAGTGCGTAATGTAGGAATGTCCGAGTAAAGATCTCATAAAAATTATGTAACAAATAGAAAGTGTGAAGAATTATGTTATCAACAATACATTAAAGTGTTAACATCTACTATATGATTTTATTTTTTTATTACACTTGTGATTAAGCTTATCTTACCCACCAACTTAGAAAGTCAGTGTCCCAATGGCATGAAAAATAAATGAAAAAATATAAAAAAAAACTAGGAAGAGAGTACTTCGGGGTAAACCAATGGTACGAGGAGAAAAATACCCCACAACTGCTATGTCCTGAAACCTGTAGACAATGAAGAGTGAACAAACCAAACTACCAAAAACAAATAAAGACATAATAGGACACTAAACAATAAAGTAAACATAGTACAACTCATACTAAAGAAAAATAAATAAAATAAAATAAAAAATAAAGATAAAAACTAAAAGAAACGAAAGAAGGAAAGAAAAAGAAAAGAGAAAAAAAATTAAATTTGTTTTTGAAAAACATCCAGACACTTCACAAAACGTACGGACGCAGAAAGATATTTCTTTTGGCGTCGCAAACGTCCGGACGCGAGAAAAAAACGTCCGAACATTGAAAAAAATGCATCCGGACGTTGAGAAAAAACGTCCGGACATTGGAAGGCAGTGTGTTCATCGGGAAAAAATGTTCGAACAATTTTTTTAGAAAACAAAAATCTCAAACCTAAAAAGAATAAAAAATAAAAATAAACCAATATTAATCTACCCTCATATTGTGAAATGTGAGTTTTCTCTCAAAAAGAGTTAAGTTTTTCGTCTTCAGCCAGACGAAACTAATGTTCAACCTTCACCTATTGCCGAAAAGAATTCATTTGAGTCTAAGAATGTACACTTAATTGTAGACAGCGACGGCTTCCACTGAAGTTTCAGTGGTGAATCAAAAGTACAAAGTGACATAACACTAAAAAAAGTGAGTGGTAGCTCAAGTTCAATTTTACAAGGAAGTACATTCACGAGAGGCGTCAATTTAAACAAAATATTACCTGTCATGCTCATCCCTATAGCTTCTTCAGTTAGAATGTGAGGATGTGCCTCATCTATTAAATTTGTGATCGAGTCAATTGCAAAACAATCTTCATTCTTTTGAGGTAGTTGAGAGGCACTAAACACATTATGCCTGACCTTCATATTTCTAAAAGATACATCCATCACCTCAGTCCGACAATTAATGCATGCATTAGTTGTAGTTAAAAATGGTCGACTGAAAATGACTGGGATCTGTTTTCTAAGGTTGTGCACTGGCTCGGTGTCTAGAACTATGAAATCAATAGAGAAAAGAAATTTATCGACCTTGATCAAGACATCCTCTATTATGCCACGCAGCACCTTAACAGATCGGTCTGCAAGTTGTAAGGTGATCGTCGTGGGCTTTAGCTCTCCCAACCCAAATTTCTCATACACTGAGTAAGGAAACAAGTTAACACTAGCCCATAAGTCTAGGAAAGCACAATCAATGAAATAGTCTCCTATAACACATGAAATGGTAGGACTACCAGGATCCTTAAGCTTAGGAGGAGTGTCGTGAATAAAGATAGAGCTAACCTGGTCAGTGAGAATGACTTTCTGTGACACATTTGTTCTAGACTTATGCTTTTGAGTACAAAGATCCTTAAGAAATTCTGTATAAGAAGGAACCTATTTTATAGCGTCTAGAAGAGAGAGGTTGATTTTTACTCTGCTTGAAGACTTCAAGCATATCCTCTATTATCGCTTCTTTCTTGCTAAAAAGAGAGAGGGTGAAGATAGGCAAGATGAAAATGGAGCATTTGGCACATAAGAATGTGACCCTGAAGATGGGAGTAGAATGAAAAGATCAGGAGGGGTGTCCTCCTCTGAAATAGATGTTTTGTCAACCTTAGAACTCTCAGGGCTGCTGACATACTTTCCATTTTTTCTAGTGTCCCTCTCAGGCCTAGTCTCTACATCTCGCCCATTTCTAAGGGCAATTACCACTTTCGTTTGCTGGTAAAATGTATCACTAGCTTGTGAACTTTTCATTCCAAATTGTCCCCTAGGATTATTCACGGGTTGGCTAGGAATTTTTTCCTCCTCTCTTCAATTTATAGCACTAGCTAGTTGTTCTATTTGAATTTCTAGCTTAGTTATGAAATGAGATTGGGAATGTAGTAACTGTGTATTAGCCTCAAGTTCTTGAAGGACTTGCAACACCTTATTCTCAAATGCAGAGTTTCGTGGAGGAGGGGGAGGTTGTTGGTAAGGCAGTTGTGCCATAGGTCAGAAAGCAGCAGGATTACTCATGTCATGATAAGATGACTGAGGAGCTGGAGCAAAAGGAGTGACTGAAACTTGTGATTTCCAAGGCAAGTTAGGGTAGTTTCTCAGACAATTTAGGGTAATTTCTCCATCCCGGATTATAAGTATTTGAGAAAGGGTTATTTCTCGGTCTAGAGAAATCTTGAGCCGCATTGACTTGTTCCTAAATAAATTTAAAAAATTGATAAGCTAAATGACACTCACTCACTAAGTGAATCAGGCTCGCACACAAAGAACACGTCTCCTTATAAATAAGAGGCTGTGAATAATGAGAATGAGAGATCTGCCCTACAAAGAGCAGACTATCTATCTTTCAGGTCAAAGCATTGACTTTAAGAGAAAGATCAGTGGAATGACCAGTCTCATACAATCTACTTTGCTTGGGTGCATTAGTCAACATGCTTCTCTCACCTCGACAAACGGAGGCATGATGTTGAGAATTTTTACTTAAAACTTCAAATAATACCCATGCCTCATCCTCACTTTTTATCATGAAAGTCCCCCTACATGAGGCATCTATCATGTGACGGTGTTGAGATGACATCCCGGCATAAAATACTGTACTAGTTGCCATTTAGGCACAGCATGATGGGGACACTTTCTGATGAGGTCTTTAAGCTTTTCTCAAGTTTCATGAAATTGCTCACCATCAGTTTGTGAAAACATAGTGATGGCTCACCGGACCTAGTTAGTTTTTCCTATGGAAAAATATTTCTTTAGAAAATCCTGTTGTAGTTGAGCCAAAGTCGTAATTGCAATTCTCGACAAAGAATTTAGCCAATATTTGCCTTTATCCTTAAAAGAGAATGGGAAAAGGCGCAATCTCAGGGCATCATGTGTGAAGTGTTGGATTTTGACAGTAGAATACACTTCAAAGAATTCATCTAAGTGTCAGTAAGGGTCCTCATTATTATGTCCATAAAATGATGGGAGCATTTGTATAGTATTGAACTTAATCTTATAGTGTGCAGCTGCAGCATTAGGCAGCCTAATGCATGTCGGAAATGTGTAAGCAGAGGGAGTATAATACTCTCTCAATTGTCTAACCTGTAGCTCTTTTGAATTCATGTCTTTAATATGAATTAATTGATCAAGTCTAAGACGATGAGAGAATGCTCGGTTGGTCCTAAAAGTCTATTCAATTTCTAGATCAACTGAAACTAATTCAGGATAACAAGACCTACGACCATGCATGCAAGAATACAAAACTCAATGTGCTAAACTATGAACACCCTAATACACGATATTAAAATATTACTAATCAATAAACTCACAGTACTTATCAGGAAAGAGATGTCCCACTTTACACCGCAAACTTCTATGCCCCAACAATAATCAATATCCTGTTCAAAAACCAAAAAACAAAAAATAATAAAAGATGTAGAACAAACAATTTAAATGTAACTAAGAATTAAAAAGAAAATTAATTATTAAATCAAATAACAATGCTAATTTTCCCTGGCAACGACGCTAAAATTTGATATGTCGTTTATAAGATCAAAAATAATAATTAAATAAATCGAGTAAAAACAACTACTTCGAATAATACCGGTTAAGACCGAGTATCGTTCCGCAAGGACAAATAGGCTAAGTTGCGTTGAATCTCGAATAATTCTCAATTGAATTCGATCAAAGGATTATTGCGATTAACTAATTAAACTAGAAATAATTAAATGTAAATGTTCTTTGTAAAAGATAAGGGCACCTAAGGTTAGGAATCCATTCTAGCTTTGCATTTGTAAAAATGTATTTAATATAAATGTTTATCCATTTAATTCAACCAAGATCCGTTTTGGCTACAAGCCGTAACGAAATCAACAAGAGAATAAACCTGATTAAAAACCCAACATAGATTATCTTTAAAATGCACGGATCGTCATCAAAGATCTTGGCACAATCTGTCTCATCATAGCATAATCTATCTCATGTCTCAATCATATTCATAGAAAATAACACTATTATATAACTCTGTCATTGTAATCATAGAAAACGAAGACGATAGCGAAAACACGAAATAAATCCCGATTGATTAACAAATTAAAAGCCTGAGTTATACAAAACGTTGAATCAAATGTCTGAAATGTAAATCTAAATACAAATTTCTAATTACTTGGTTAGGGTTTCATTTAAATCCTAGGAAGGAGATAATTAGCCGTTCATGCCCGATAGAGATTGAAAGATCACAAATCTAGCTGTCATTCCCGTGCCTGTTTGATCCGTCATCTTCTCTCCTTTAATGCTCGTAGCCGTCGTCTCTTCCTCTCTAATGTTCAGAGCCCTGATTTTAACCTAATCTTCTCTTTTTATATCCTTCCCACAGCCGCCACCTTATCGTCACTTAAGTTCCTCTAAAAATCTGTTATTTTATTATGTTTTACGCCATTTTTGTCATATGTTCTATTAGTTGTTGCTGCACACAAATAACGCTAAAATATTTATTAAATAAATAACTCAATGATATAAAATATAAATTAAAGGAGTTAAATGTATTTATTTAACCTAAGATCAGTCAACAAAGTGTTTATAGCAAAATGAGAAAACTTCTCTTTGGGCGAGGGTCTTACTGGGAAACTACGATGTGCAACGGAAGAATTACCGCCCTCGTCCAGCCTGGAGAAGTGTTGTGCTTGGTAGGAAGCTTTTTCTGGAGTGAAGCAAAATTCCCATAAGAAATGGTGCCTCAAGAAACTTCTAGTCTGATAATTAGTTGGGGGACGGTCCGATTAGGAATTTTATCTCAAGCCCTCTAACAAATTCGGACCCAACCTTGTGGTGAGGGATTGTTGGGATGGGAACAGTTGGTCTTTCACGTCTCTATCTCAGATGTTAGGATCCAGTTTTTTAGTGACTATAAGAACAGGTGGGTGTGAAAAATTGAAGGAAATAGAATTTTCTCTTCGCTTAACCTTTGAGACTACTCCACTTTTTGCGGACTGGGGGTGAATTTAGAAGTGTAAAATGAACCCTATGATCAAATATTTCTGTTGTACAATGGATCATATGTTCGATTAATATAACCAACAAATAAGAGATAATAACGAATAGAAAATGAACAATCACAATCACACGATAATCATACGAAATTCAAATATACGTGGTTCGACAAATTGCCTACGTCCACGAGAGGGGAGGAGATCAATCTACTATAACAATTAGAATTATAAAAGCTCTCTCGACTCACGCTCTCTCAATAACGGCTGCTATTATTTCTCTCTTGCTCTCTATTTTTCCTCACTTGTTCTCATAAAATTTAATAACAATAGGTTCATATATATAAGAGTCTTGGGAGGCATGAAACCAAAACATCCTCCATGAAAATCCTCCAAAATTTTCTCCATAAAATCCTCCAAAACGTCTTCCATGGAATCCTCCATGAAATTCTCCAAAATATCTTCCATGCAATCCTCCATGAAATCCTCCAAAACATCTTTCATGAAATCCTCTAAAAAGATTTTGGACCAAATTTTCAACAATCTCCACCTTGGTCCGAAAATCGTGTCTTCTGTAGAAACTTGTTAAAGTTGCCTGCTGCATTCTCTTTACGGGTAGGAGTGCTCCACCATTTTGTCTTTTCTGACTCAGCTGTTAGCCTTTTCATCCTGCCTGGACTTCTTGAAGCTTTCCCGTCTGACGATAATTTATCACTAACCATGATTAGAGCGAATCCGACCTTGTCTCCAAAGCCTTGCCTGACTGGTGCTTTATAGGTCTTTTCCTCTCTATCCTTCAGTTCTTTCAGCTGCCTCTGCCGCTACTCTGAACTCGTCTCACAGTCGCCTGACTGTGCTGCTACTGTATGTATAACTCTACTTATCACTGTACTCCCTATCGTTCTGTAGAGACGTGTCTGCCCTTCTATGATCACCATTGAACCTTTGCTGACCTTCATAACTCCACATTTTCATGTGTACCCGTAACCCAAAGAATCCAATGCACCTAAAGAGATCAAACTTCTCTTTAGTCCTGGAACGTGTGTGACATTTCCTAAAACCCTGATAATCCCATCGGACATCTTAATTCTGACTGTACCAATTCTAATGGCTTTCCATGCTACATCGTTCCCCATTAGAATTGTACCACTATCACAGGATTTATAGGTCTCGAATCAATCTTTGTTAGGACACATATAATATGAGTATCCAGAATTTAAAATCCATTCATCTGACAGAAAATCAATATCTGTAGAAACTGAAATTATTGAAAGTGCATCTGTGTCTACCTCACTGTCTGATGAACCCCCTGCATAACTGATTGAGTCTGACGCCACTTTCTTTTCCTTTTTTTTCAAGTGCTTCTTTAATTTTTGACACCTACTTTTGTAGTGGCTAGTCTTGTGGCAATTTAAGTATTCCACATCCTTGATATCAGTCGACTGACTGCCGATAGAATGCTCATTCCTCGATCTACTGCTGTTCCTACCTCGTTTTGACCTTTCCACAACCAGGCCTACATCACGTGGATTGTCCTCTCTCTTCATCTTCTCATGTGACACGAGAGCATTGGTCACTTTCTTAGATTTCAGTGTCTCTTTTTCGTACATCAGGGTAGTCACGAGATGATCATAGAAAGATGGCAGTGATGCTAGAAGTACGATCGTTTTATCTTCATCCTCAATTTTCACACCAAACCTTGGTAATTGAGTAATAAGCATATTAAACGTATTTAAGTGTTCTAACAAGTTTGTACCGTCCCTCATCTATTGTCCGTATAGCTTCTTTTTCACATATAATTTGTTGGCCAAATTTTGCTTCATATAGAGTCATTCCATCTTCTGTCAGATCGCCTCTCTCGACTCCTCTTCGATGATGTTATGAATAACATCGTCACCTACACCTAGGCGAATGATGCTCGCGGCTCGTGCATCCAGGTCCTCCCAATTATCTTCACTCATCGACTCCGGCTTCTTAGCCTTACCGAATAATGCCTTGGAGACCCACTGCTGGATTAGCATATCCTTCATCCGTCGCTATCACAATGAGAAATTATTCTTGCCGTTGAACTTCTCAATCTCATATTTTGTATTCTTCATCTCCACCGTAGTCGAACGATCAACGCCTAAACCAAAGACTCTAATACCACTTTTTGTGCGATGGATCACCGACTCGATCAATACAACCAACAAATAAGAGATAATAATAAATAGAAAATGAACAATCACAATCACACGACAATCACATGAGACTCAGATATACGTGGTTCAGCAGAGTGTCTACGTCCATGGGAGGGGAGGAGATCAATCCACTATAATAATAAGGATTACAAAAGCTCTCGACTCACGCTCTTATAATTGCGGTTGTTATTCTTTCTCTCTTGCTCTATGTTTTTCTTCTCTTCTCCTAAAACTTAACAATAATATGTTCATATATATAAGAGTCTTGGGAGGCATGAAACCATAAAATCCTCCATGAAATTCTCTAAAAAATTCTAAATCCTCCAAAAAGATTTTGGACCCAATTTTCAACGCAAGTGTGGAAAGTTGGTACTACGAGATCTTTGTTTGATCAGATGGTAATTCGAAGCCTAGTCTTATGAAATGCTATGATTGGTGTTTATGAACAGAATAATGCTGGTAGGAATGCAATTAAGCTCTTCCGCAGAATGCAAACTGAGAAGGTAGAATCTGATTACCTCACAATGGTTAGTGTTATATCAGCTTGTGCCAAGTTGGGAGCACTCAATACTGGAAAATGGATACATGATCTTGTGAGCCGCAAAGGTCTTGAAACTAATGTTTCTATCACAAATGCTTTCATTGACATGTATGCAAAATGTGGAAATATAGATTTGGCCATAGATGTTTTCGACAGGTTGCTTTGTAAAAGTGTTGTGTCCCAGACTTCAGTTATAAGGGCTTGTGCATCTCATGGGCAAGGGGACGATACTCTGATGCTCTTCTCGAAGATGAAAGAGGGACTTGTGCCAAATAGCTTCACCTTTACTGTTGCTTTGATAGTTTGTAGGTATTTGGGTTTAGTAGAAGAAGGGATGAAGCATTTTGAGAGCATGACAAAAGATTACTGAATAACGCCTGGCTTAGAGCACTGTGTGTTGGAGATCCGGGAATTTCGATACAAGGATGTAGAACGAAATACGTGAAAGATGCATAAATGTGCGGAAAAAAACTTTTATACATTTACAGATCTGGTTGAATCGATATGTGTGACTGCGAAAAATCCGTTGAGACGACCCGATAGCCTTCTTGCGTATGACCCGACTGCACGTCACGAAGAACACAGTGTGGACCGCGATCATTCTTCGTGTCTCACGAACGTTTGCTCAATGTCTTAGATCCCAAAAAGAATATTAATATAATTTTCTTTGTCTCGCCCATAGAACAAAGCATAATTTTTCTTGTTTAAAAAAAAATTCAATTCTTCCTCTCACGCGTAAGAAAAAGCTAGCAATTGAAAAGATAACAAGATGGTTAAAACTGGAGCACGCAGGAAATTAATAGGGATTTCTAAAACCAATTCCATGTGTCCTTATAAATCTCAACAACTTGCCATATTCCTTATCCAACAATGCAATAAATGCATATCAATTGCAAAACTTCAGCAATCCAAAAGATTTTCTACGCAACATATGGATATACTAGTGAATTACTCGTGCCTGAAGGCACTTGTTGATATATTTTATTTTCTAAATTAATTTGGACAATAATCAATAATAAAGAACTATTTATAATAATATTATACTGAAAATTTAATTTAATCACAA